>JABUQX010103793.1:0-37612 GCA_015478945.1 Trachelipus rathkii
GAGGAAAATCGTTGTGTCAAATCTAAAGGTGTTAAGGTTGGTATTGATATTGTTTTAGTCCTGTAGGAATAACATTTTTCTTTAGAATTTACGTGGAATAATATATGTATATTATTATTATCTAGTTTTTTTCATAGTCAATTTTTTAATGTACCTGATTGTTATTTGTCTTGCTAAAATATTCTTATACAAGTAAAAAATTACAATGATTCAGTTGTAGTAGTAATAGGACAACGAATCGGCATTAAGAATTGGAAGAATAGGGAATTTTTTCAGGGATCGGCTTCAGAATTAATTGGAAAGGGATCATTGTTAGAATCAGAGTTGGAGATCATTTTTGCATCGTACAGTGAATAGGAATCGGTATCGAGAATCTGAAGAATCCTTAATTTTTTTAAAATCTGAAACTGCCTCTCAAATTTTAGAATCTGAATCAGAAATTATTTTTGTTTTGTCCCATTGCTAAATTGTAATTACTTCATGTGGGTTGTATATATTTTTATTTATTATATGATTTCTCTAATTCAAAATAACGCAGTGTGTGTGCGTGTGCTTTACGAGAGCCTTCAGCATTGGAAAATTAAATAATTTGTTAATATTTTTTTAATAAATAAATTTTACTAACAGATGTAACTTGATAATGTTTTTATCTTGCAGAAGGATAAACTTGCAAATATAAATATTGATAGAGAATGGATAACTTCGACTAGTGATCGTCTGTTGCTTCTTACCAAATCGATATGCTCATTAGTGTCCGATTCTCATTGGAGTGTAAGAAAATCCCTCTGTGAATTATGTTTTATAATCTTAAAAGATTGCGCATGGTAATTACTTTTGTTGTATTTTTTAATGGGTCAGTAAATAACGATAATAAGTCATTGATATATATATATATATATATATATATATATATATATATATATATAATATATATATATATATATATATATATATATATATATATATATATATATATATGATATATATATCATTATATCTAATCATCATCATCATCCATATCCCAAGACTGGGGTAAGGTGCATAACATCACGAAACAAGAAAAGTAGTAGAAGAATATGACCTGACAATCGAAAAAAGCTCGGCCTTTCCGCCCCCTTTTAGTGAGAACTCGTTGTAGTTAGAAAATCCACACTAGAGCTTCACGGGACCGCGATAGACCTCACTATGGAATTTCGTGCAATGTAGGTACTGTCTTGGCCCAGGTGAGATCTGCCTCATCCTCACAAACCTGATCTCCTATTGACCATGCCTTTCTTCTCGCTTACAGCTGCCAAACTCACATTTCTCTCACTCCATGCATTTCTTGCTCATCAAATCCCTTTCTTGGGGTCTCCCATCAAATTCGTTCAACACACTCACCACTGCCATGCAACCAACCAACATCATC
Organism: Trachelipus rathkii; assembly: GCA_015478945.1. NCBI lineage: Eukaryota > Metazoa > Arthropoda > Malacostraca > Isopoda > Trachelipodidae > Trachelipus > Trachelipus rathkii. The sequence continues at coordinate 1,409 of JABUQX010103793.1, forward strand.
CATCCTTTCCATGACCAAACTTTCTTAACGTACTTTCATATATTCTCTCATTTACGCCTTTCTTCACACCAAGGATTTAATAGCACCAGCCACCTTCCTACCATTAACAACTTCACAGGACTCTATAAATTTCACCAACCATAACCTTACCATCTACGTTTACCCATTCAACCCCTCTTTACACCCTGCCAAATCTCTCTCACTAATCCTCTCAAACGCTTTCAGATTCTCCTTACAAAACCAATCATCAGCATATAATAGGTTGGGGGCTCCACTCTCTTCCATTCTTCATTATTCTACACCATTCCTTTACCATCATTCTTTCCTTTATCATATACAAATTGAATAACCAAGGGAGACATAACACATCCCTGCCTATATAATATTAAACCATCACTTTCAAGCTCCATTTTAATTTAGCCACACACTTACTATCGTCATACATATCTTTTGATTCCATTCAGAAGCCTACCACCAACCCATATATTACTAACACTTGCCATAGAGCTTCCATATATATATATATATACATATAATATATATATATATATATATATATATATATATATATATATATATATATACATATATATATATATATATATACTCTTACTCTATAACTATGCTAACTCTTTCTTCACTATATATATAATATATATATACTATCTCTTACTTTCCATAACTAGGGGTGGTGCTCAAACATCATTGGGAATCCGAGGGCGTAAGCGAACAGTCTGGTTCTACGGACATAAATAAGTAGTAGCGGGACCACCAGCTACCACAGTGGATGAAATTGAATTGGAAGTGGAAGTGGAAGGGAATTGAAAAGATATAGATAATTAATTCGAAAAATGAGGGGAAAGGAAGAAGACTTAAAGATTACATTTGACAACTGTACATGCTAGTGTGGGGGCCTGGGGTCCACAAAATCCCCCCAACATTGGTTCTTATCACTATGCTATGTTCCAGGTTGTACACCAGGAACATAACACTCACAACAGAATCAATACCTCCTCCGGTATATATATATATATATATATATATATATATGAATATCTCTATATATACCTCTTCTATATATATAGCTATATATGAATATATAAATATATATATATATATATAGGAACGCCTAGTGGCGTAAGAGGTTGATCTCCGTCTCTCATGTGAGAGGACGCTGGTTCAATCCTCCGCTTAGCAGTCAGTTTCATCTTCCTGGGGGCAAGAATAAACTCGGCTGCAAACACGTTGGTGGCGACGAACTGGATATAGCCGGCCTTAAAGTTCGATTTCCTGTAGTACCCCGTGTTACCCTCTGAAAAGGAGATGGATAAAGCATATGGTAAAAGGAAGTTTATACTATATATATATATATATAAATATATACATATAGAGGTGGCTATATATGTATATATATATATATATATATATATATATATATATATACATATACCTTCACTGCTGTATATATATATATATATATATATATATATATATATATTCTTTACCTGCTACCATATATATATATATATATATATATATAACCAACAATATATATATATATATATATATCATATATACTCTTATATATATATATATATATATATACTCTGCTCATAACAAACCATATCCACCAGTAAGGGTGGGGATGGCAGGAAATGGTGTTAGAATGATGGAGAATGGAGATGAGTGGAGGGTGCCCTACCTATTATATGCGGATGATTTGGTTTTGTGTGGCGAATCTGAAAGAGTTTGAGAGGATTGGTAGGGTGGCAGGGTGTGTAAAAGGAGGGGCTTGAAGTAAACGTGGATAAGAGTAAATAAGGTTATGGTTGTGGTGAGGACACTCCTCAGTGTGAAGTTATGTTAGATGGTGAGCAGCTGGAACAAGTGTCTGAGTTTAAATATTTAGGGTATATGTTGGATGAGAAGGGAACGGATGATGCAGAGTGTAGTAGGAAATTTGTGAATGGCAGGAAGGTGGCTGGTGCAATTAAATCGTTGGTGAATGTAAAGGGACTAAGTCTTGAGTGTGCTAGGGTCTTACATGAGGGTATGTTGTTACTTGTGTTATTGTATGGTAGTGAGACTATGGTCTGAATAAGAAGTATAGATCTAGGTACAATGTGTTCCAGATGGACAATCTTAAAGGGGTGTGCTAGGTGTGAGGAAAAGGTGATAAAGGAGGGGAATGAACGTAGAGAGTTGTGTGGTGTGAAGAAAGGGGTAAATGAGAGAATAAATGAAAGTATGTTGAGATGGTTTGGTCATATGGAAAGGATGAATGATAGTCGGTTGGTTAAGCGGATGTATAGTGGCGAGTGTGTTGGGAACCGACCGGCTGGGAGACCGAAGAAAAAGTGGATTGAGTCGGTGAACGAATGTCTGAAGGAGAGAAATGTGAGTTTGGCAGAGGCGAGAATAAAGGTGCATAATAGGAATGAATGGCGGGAGTTTTGTGAGAGAGCATGGTTGTGGCCCACCTGCGACCGATGATGAACCCTTACATTGACGATTACCATAGTGAGGGTCCGTCACTGTCCATGTGCTCACAAATTTGGATTTTCTATACAGCAGCAAACTCTATAATTATGTACAGAGGGGGCGTAGGCTGGGCTTTCTTTTCGACGTTTGTCATGTTCTCCTACTGCTTTTCTTTTCCGATGCTTGTACAGCACCTTACCCCCAATCTTGGGGCAAAAGGAAGGTGAGAAAGAAGAAGAAAAAAGAAATATATATATATATATATATATATATATATATATATATATATATATATATATATATATATATATATATATATATATATATATATATATATATATATATATATATATATATATATATATATATATATATATATATATATATATATATATATATATATATATATATATTTGTAAATCTCAATGAATTTTGTATGTCTGTGAATTTTTGTCGGTATTTCTTCCTAGACCCGTTTTCAATACATTTGTCCATCATTTATTAAAGTATTATTTAACATTTCTATTATTCTTTTTAAGGTCTCTCTCATGTTGTTTTGTTGAATGTCTCGGGGCTCTTATCACTTTAAGAAATGATCCAGTTATAGAAGTAAGCAATGCTGCTAGAGAAGCACTGCTTAATTTAAGAGACTCATCTTTTCCATTGAGTGAATTGAAATTTATTGAACTTCTCCAGGAAAGATTATTTGCAATCTGTACTAGACTTCCAAATATTATTAAAACACAGGGTACGTATTACATTGAAGCCGGTTTAAATACCGACATGCATATTATGTTATGTAGGTTAGGTTAGGTTGTATATCTTAATGAATTTTTGCACGCTTTTGAAAAGCAGACTCCTATTACATTATTGAGCTTGAAGTATTTTTTTTTTAAACCTTTAAATTCAAGTAGAGTAGTATTTAGCAGGGCTGCGGAGTCGGAGTCGGAGTCGTGGAGTCGTGCAATTTTCCCGGAAGTCGGAGTCGAAACTCCGTGCAAAATTAGGTCGAAAAGGTCGAAGGAATTCCTATCGTAAGTAGGTGGATCAGAAAAATTTAGAGAACTATTATTATTATTATTATTATTATTATTATTATTATTATTATTATTATTATTATTATTATTATTATTATTATTATTATTATTATTATTATTATTATTATTATTATTATTATTATAAAAGTTTTTGATTTTATTTCCAACGTTCTAAATATTTATTTTTGTACATAATTTAATTTCCTTAAAATAATCTTTGAAAATAATATACAAGAGAAGAAGAAGATATATTTACATAGATTTCCCGACGCGTTTCGTCTCTATACTTGAGACATCTTCAGAGGATTATTGTAAGCGAATGAGTCTTTAATTGATATATAATGAATCAAGTGATTTTGACCTTTCTGACTGATAAATACATAAAATTTTATTGTAATGTCTGGTTGCGGGTTTGATGTAGAAGGCCTCCGCAATTTTAAGTTTCTGGACTTCCCACGATCCGTATAATATTGTGAAGTGTTTAGAAATATTACTTATAGTTGATTGACCATGTGCCCCTGTATTGAAATGTTCAAAGATTTTACTTGGACTGTAGAGATGTTGATATACCCTGTCCGACAATCTATTCTTAGTGTAACCAATATATGTCGACGTACAGTCTAACTCAGGGCAGTTTAATTGGTACACAGCGTGATGGTTGTCAGGCAAAGCATCTCTTGTGCTAAGGGAAGATGACAGTTTGGACTTATGGTATAGTCTGACTTTAATTTTGAAGTGTCTTTAGTTTTGAGGTGAGAATTCCAATATTACGAAGGGGCTTCTCTTCCTTATTGACAAATAGCATTGGAAGTTTTGAAGAGAAATTTATCGAATTTTCTGATTATTTTTACTTTCTTTTTATTATATAATTTTGTAAGGGTTTAATTAATTAAATTTCAACTGAATATTGTGAATGATCACAGTTAATTAAATTTACTTAATGTGGCAAATTTCTTCATCAAAAGTTTTCCCAAGTTGAACATTGGTTGTATGCGTAAACTAAAATTTTTACGATAGATTCTTTGTAAATAGTCGGTGAATAAGATCCATTTATACAGACCATTATCAGTGGTTTTGACATATATGCCTGTAGATAATGAGCTGTCCAGAATTAACATTGATTTTGATGTCTAAAAACAGATAGCATTATTATAACCTAAGTTTCGTATATGAATTTTAAGCATGTCGTCGTGAATTTCTATTGATGAACTGATGTATATGATCTATGTTCCTAAAAATAGTGAGGCGTCTTCGACATACCTTATAAATAGGGTTTAAAGTTGTTTGTTTCGAGGATTTTGTTTTCCAGATTGTTCATATAGAAGTCAGCAAATATAGATATATGTTTGTAGATATATGTTTTCTTTAAATTTAAACGGTGTTTAAGTACAACAAATTAATAAAGGTTCTCATATGTTGTTCTGATATATCTGGTGGGGGTAGGTTATTTGAGTTATACACTTCGTTAATTATTATGTCAATCGTATCAAGAGCCGGTACATTTATGAACAAAGGATTCTACATCAAGTGAGACGAATATATTAGTGGCTTCAAGTTTTAAGTTTGATAATTTACATAATGTTTCATTATTTGATTTAACTATAAAAGAGTTATTAAGATATGGTCGGATAATGCTGTTCAGATATTGGGCAATTTCGTGTGTAACCGTTCCGCACATAGATATTACAGGTCTCAAAGGTGAATTTTCTGAGTTTTTGTGTATTTTAGCTATATATATATATATATATATATATATATATATATATATATATATATATATATATATATATATATATTTATATATATATATATATTTTTTTCTCTTTTTTTACTATATATATATATATATATATATATATATATATATATATATATATATATATATATATCCTAAATTATAAAATCCAGTTCTTTTAATTTTGTCAGAAATTCTTTTGTTTTTTATTTCATAAGCGATTCTGTTATTGCTATTATTATTATTATTATTATTATTATTATTATTATTATTATTATTATTATTATTATTATTATTATTATTATTATTATTATTATTATTATTATTATTATTATTATTATTATTATTATTATTATTATTATTATTATCACCAGTAGCTTCTTCTTGTGTGTGTGTGATTGTGTGTGTGTGTATTAAAGAACTGAAAGTATTAAACTGCTAATTTTATAATGGCTGTTTTATAATAAAAATAAAAATAATTTGCATTATAATTACGTTATACATTTGTTTCCGAAACTGAAATATATTTGTTTGTCATGTGTTCGCCTGCATCTTTATGTCTTTACGGTACCTTACCGTATAGCATTTGGAGATTAGATTCATTGGAAAAGTGGTATATTTTTTTATTCGCAAAAGCAAGCGAAAAATTGTTGAAACAAAAAAATGTTTTATTGTAACTCTAGCACTAAGCCGAGTCAGAGTCGAAATTTTGAATTTGACTGCTGAAGTCGGAGTCGAAAATTTTTTTAAAATGGAGTCAGGTCAATTTTTTGTTTAAGTGGAGTCGGAGTCAGGTCGAAATCCAAATTTGAATTTAAGGAGTCGGAGTCGGAGTCGAAAAATTTATTTTACGACTCCGCAGCCCTAGTATTTAGACGTAGTTCTAGATATTTAAAAGGCATTGTCATTTTTTGTTTTGAGTTAATAAAGGAACTTAGAAGTTTTAGGTTTATTTGCTAGATTCTTTAGTGTATCCTTATTTGATTGTTTGCATCCAAACTTCATTTCTTTCAGTTGGTCTATTTTATCCAAATACTTAAGACACTTCTACTTGTTATCTTCAACCAAGTCCTTCTTTTTTAATTTTTTAGTTCTTTTAATAGCAACTTGCTCTTTTTTTCTATTAATTTTTTCATTACATTTGATCTACCTATTACCCTAATTAAGCTTAGATTGATTCACATTTTATATCATTTTTTGTATGTTATAGTTTTTTCTCGAATGTTACTTTGGCTTTTCGTTACTTCCCCAACACTTTTTCTTATTTTTTTTCTGAATTTCCATGATTTAACTTTAATCTTTCCCTCTTCCCAATTTCATTTTTCCTTTCTCATTTTTGTGGCTCTCCTTGATAGAGGTAGTACAACTTAAATCCTTAAATAGCTTAAAGATATATGGTTTTATTTTCTGCTTCATTTGCATTTTGTCTCATTTGTCCATTGGCTCTGATACAGACATTAAGTCAATCTTATTCAACGTCATCTGTCACTAGTATTTTCATTGTATCTACAAGCGTGCACATTTAATTAACTACATTCATTTTTTTTGACGTTCTAAGTCTTTTCATTTTTCCATTCACGTCATGTAGATTGTTCTATTTTACCTTTGAGTTCACTATCTCATCTGACGTTCTTGGTCACCACTTATTTCTAATTTCTGTACATTTGCTTCGAAGATTGCAGTTCCATCCTGACTTCTTTTTTATCGTCATCTGCTCTTTATTTATCAACATTTTTCAGATTTTTCCTCAAATTTGCAATTTTTTCAATTTAACTTCAATTTTGTCCCTACAATTCCCTTGAACAAGATCCTTCCTTTTACTCTTATATTTCTAGTACTCAGAAACTCCTTTTGCTTAACCTTACTCCTCGACACTAGTTCTTCTTAATATTGAAATTTATGTTTACACGATACCACCTCCTCTTAATCCATTATTATTACACTACAATTTTGCAGTACTCAGTTCTTTTTATCCTGGTTAATATATTACCACTTTCTTGTTCCAATAGTTTGCCCTTTGAATGGGACTTTCTTTTCCATTCGGAGATCTGCTTATAGGAAGGCTTAGACTTTGTATTCTCCATCCTTTAACTTCCTTCAATATATTATTATCATTATAATAAACCTATCCTATTCGATTATCAAAATTAAACTTCTACTGCACAACATAACGATTCTCTCTCTCTCTCTCTCTCTCTCTACCTCTCTCTCTCTCTCTCTCTACTCTCTCTCTCTCTCTCTCTCTCTCCTCTCTCTCTCTCTCTCTCTCTCTCTCCTCTCTCTCTCTCTCTCTCTCTCTCTCTTTCTCTCTTTCTCTCTCTCTCTCTCTCTCTCTCTCTCTCTCTCTCTCTCTCTCTCTTTCTCTCTCTCTCTCTCTATCTCTCTCTATCTCTCTCTCTTTCTCTCTTTCTTTGTTTTTCTCTCTCTTTCTCTTTCTCTCTCTCTTTCTCTCTGTTTCTCTCTTATCTTTCTCTTATATATATATACTACCTATATATATAAATATCCTTTCTATATATATATATATATCTCTCTTTCTCTCTCTCTCTCTCTCTCTCTCTCTCTCTCTCTCTCTCTCTCTCTCTCTCTCTCTCTCTCTCTCTCTCTCTCTCTCTCTCTACTCTCTCTCTCTCTCTCTCTCTCTCTCTCTCTCTCTCTCTCTCTCTCTCTCTCTCTCTTTCTCTCTCTCTCTCTCTCTCTCTCTCTCTCTCTCTCTCTCTCTCTCTCTCTCTCTCTCTCTCTCTCTCTGCTCTCTCTCTCTCTCTCTCTCTCTCTCTCTCTCTCTCTCTCTCTCTCTCTCTTTTTTTTTTTTTTGGTTTCTCACCGTTCTTATATGTTGTACTGTATGCTGACTTTATTCTTTATATGAACTACATACGGATATTGTGTTTTTAGTTTGTATTTTTCCCATACATTTTGTCTACTAAAATTTATTTTTTAAATTTATTTATTTATTTATTTATTTATTTCAGAGGATCAAAAAATATTAATAAACATTCAGCAGTTAAGTGGCTTCCTGGAGTTCCTCTTCAAGCAAATTGATGACTTAACTCGACTTCCACAACATTTACTGCGTCTTTCTCATTCTTTGAGTCTACTCCTCACTTACGATTACTCCGATAATGATATTTTAGCTGAATACCTAGATTCGGGAGGTAAGAATAAGCGAATCACACTTTAACGCAAAAATTAATTTCGCTAATGGCGACAGTAAATCATACAGACGATTTGTTGCTGTTATTCAGATTAAAGTTAAATATAAGACGGAGTCATAAAAATCCTCTTGACTTAGCAGTGACTTATTGGTGACTTATTACTAAATAATTACTTGCATTGTGTACAGGGTTGTTTGGTTTTGGTTTAAACCAACGTGTTTTTTTTTTGTTTACCTGGCGAAAAACAACATTGTTTTTGTTGTTTTTCTTGTTTTTTCTAATAAAGTAATAAAAAACCACCAAATATAAGCTATTAATAATTAAATATTTAAATGGTAAGTAAATGTGATGAAAACATTAGTAACTATTTAAAAAATTTATAACATTAAATTACGATAGCAATAAACTAATAACATCACTGTCTTTGAAAACATCATAAAGATCAAATGAATATTAAAAAAATAATAGCAACTTTTTATATTGCAAATTAACAGCTTACATTTATCATTTATATTTTGTCATAATTTCAAATTGCTGATGATGATTGCGGATCCTTATTTTGTTTTATGAAAAATTAAGTTAGTGTGGGCTTGGATGGAGAGGAATGTATTGATATGGAGGAAATTGAATTGCAAGAATTAGAATGGAAGTTAAGTGAACAAAGGTAATAAGGATAAGTAAAGACTGCTTGAAAATAAATCAGTTGAATGTCTTGAACAAGTTGAAACTGAACAAATGCTTAAATAAAGAGAACCGATTTGTTGAGAAATAGATGCAAGTATGTGGATATTGCTAAAGCTAAATGTTGCAACAGCAAGCGAAAATGAAAGCTGATAGCAAGCGGTTATAAGTAAAACAGAAGCGTGGGTTGAATGTACTAATGAAGCCAATGATGAGGTTAAGAAGATGTTTGGAATTATATAAGGAAAAAAGGAATAAAAGTAATAAAATACGTAGGAGGGGGAAAAAAAGAGGTAAATGAGCAGTTTGAAAGGAGGGATGAATGAAGCTTTATAAAGGGGAATAGAGAAGGTATTGGAGAGCTCGGGTTACAGAGCAAAAATAAGAATCTTAGCAGAATAATATGAATAGGGATGGTGTTTGTAAGTCATGAGATGGATGTGAAGTGCGGATGGAACACTTCACGAAAATCTCTTACCATAGCATTGACAGTAGCTGAAAGTGATAGTGAATGTGTGCGTGGAGTTTGATATGAGTAACAGGATGAATGGGTATTTTGAGGGAAGGAGGTCATTAGTAAAGGAAGGGGTAGAGGAAGAAAGTTGAAGAATGGTAATCTGCAGGTATAGATTTAGAAATTACTGGTGAAATGATCAAGAACGGAGGGAGTGAAATGGTGATTGAGTGGATTTGGACGTTTGTAACAAAGCGTTAATGGAGGGTATAGTTCCGAGGATTGGAGAAAGCAGTAACAGTACTGCTGCATAGGTGTAAGGGGATAAGGGAGTAGCATAGCCAGTGTGATATGGGGAATTAGTTTGATACGAATGTTGTACAGGAAGATATATGTGCTGGTATTTTTGGACGAGAAGAATGCACGTCGAGTGACTGAGAGGTAATGATTGGTGAAGAACAAGGTATGTTTAGAAATGGTAGAGGATGTGGGGATCAGATCTTTAAATTGCAACAAATGAGAGAGAAAAAGAATAAATTGTTGAATGCTGTTTGGATTTGCAGCAGGCACGATAGGAAGTTAATAATGAAGCTCTATGGCAGGTGTTAGCAGTATATGGTAGGCTTCTGAATGGTATCAAAGTATGTATGACGATAGTGAAGCGTGTGTACAAATAAAAGTAGTAAAGTGATTGGTTTAATATTAATAGAGGTGAGGCAGGGATGTGTTGGAGTTTCCTTGGTTATTCAAATTTATATGGATGGGATTATGAAAATTAGGGGAGTGGCAGGGGAAGGTGTGAGAATGATAGAGAATGGAAAAGAGTGGAGGGTGTGCACTACCATTAAGTGGGATGATTTGGTTTTTGTTGCTGACGAATATATAAGAGAGTTTGAGGAAGGGTTGATTGAGGGTTGGCAGGAGTGTAAAAGGAGGGGTTAGTAAACATAGATAAGAGTAAGAGGGTATGGTTTGTGGTGAGGACGGTCACTCAGGTACAGTTTGCTGGATAGTGAGCAGCAGAACAAGTGTCTGAGTTTAAAAATACTTGGGATCTATGTTGTTGGATGAAAAAAGGAACACGAGATGATGTAGAGTGTAGTTGGAAAGTTGTGTGGTCGTTAGGAAGGTGGCTTGGGGCCGAAATTCCTTGGTGGATAGCAAAGGGACTATCTTTAGTGCGCTAGGACATACATAAAGGTGTATGTTGTTGCCTGGCATTGTTAATTTATAGCCAGTGAAACTATGGTCTGCCCAGGATAAGGGCGCAGATAAAGTAAAATGTGTTCCAAATGGATAATCTTAGGGGAGTGTCAGGTGTGCAAGGAAGAATTGATAAAATATGAAATGAGCGCATTAGGGAGTTGTAATGGCGAGGAAGTACGTAAATGAGATAATTAACGAGAGTACATTGAAGATGGTTTTGGTCATATGGAAAAAGGATGGATGATAGGCCGATTGGTTAAGCGGAGATATAGTGGTGAGTGTGCTGAGGTGACCGACTGGGGCCAGGCAGAGAAGTGGACCGATTCATTTTAGAGGCTGAAGGAGGCTGATTCCCGGGCACTCGGGGAGAAGACCTTGGAGGCTAAATGTTTTTGAGGTTTGTGAGGGAGGCACTAGAGTGGGTTTTGTTCAGGAGAGAAATGTTACCCTTATGACTTAGTCTTCACGGTGAGACAGCTACCCGTTACGGGTTCGGGGGACGGGTTTTACGTTGTTTGTAGTTATCACCCAAGGAGGTAAAGGGGAGGGTAAAGGGGGAGGGGACTTTCTTTTCGACTTGGTCATGTTCTACTTTTCTGTTGTATGCACTACGCATGGCAACGCACCTCACCCCACAATCTTGCTGGAGGAAGAATGTATTTAACAATATACATATATATATATATATATACAGGTATACCAACACTGTTAATATCTATAAATTAATCTATAATATATATATATATATATATATATATATCTTATAACTACTGCTCCAACAACGCCCTTTATGCCCAGCGCCTTATATATGTAGCCAATAACCTAATAATAACAATAATACGCATGTATATATATACATATACCCAACGCCCGCGCCAGTAGCATAATATAACATATATCTCGCTATCTGCTGTAATATATATGCATAGTATATATACCGCTGCCGCTATATATGTAGCCAATAACCGCTGTACTGATGGCTCAGCGCTTTTACGGCTCCACTTAAATTAATCTAAATACTTTTTTCTGTATTAAAATTACATTGTTTCTCTGCAATGAGCTAACTACACTACTACTACAACTATTATTTTTTTTTGTTATGCTTGATTTTAAGTTGTTGTTTTTCTTAATTTCTTTCTTCAGACTCCTTGGAAATTATGTCAATCAAACCCCGTCTTGGTCGTTCATTCAAATATTTTCATTCTGATGCCATTTTCAATGGCGCTTCAAATTGCTGTTCTTTAATTGGCCGCCACGGTGATATAACTGTCATTGTTGATCATTGTATTGATCTTATTACTGAAAGCTCTCTTCGAAGAAACGAAGCCTTATTATTGTTAGCTTTATTTTTGGAAGGTAAGTTTTATCACAGTTGTTTGTTATGCATTATTATTATTATTATTATTATTTCATTATTATTATTATTATTATTATTATTATTATTATTATCTATTATTATTATTATTATTATTATTATTATTTTGTTCTAAGGGTCGACAAAGTCATGTAATAAGAACATTACGCCTGAAGAGAAAGAAAATATTATTTCGTCTGTTTTAGATATGATAAGTAATTTCAAACTTCTTGAAACTCCTATTAATACTCGATTTATTGAGGGTAACGAAGATACTGGTGTAGCCATTGTACCTCTGTCCAGTTCTTCAAATACTTCTGTGTCAGTAGAAGTTTCAAAAAGAAATATTATTCTCGTTAGTAACACTCTTAACCTCATCGGTGTTTGTTCTCTATTTCTCAAGAAGGATTTTGAAGTATTTTTAAATCGAATATTGTGTCAGGTTTTAGAAAAGGCAGGTGAAAATAACTTGTTGATTGGTCATTCAGCTAGAAACTGTTTGGAAACCATTGCTACATCATGTGGATTTGATTCTGTATCTACTTTAGTGGAGAAGAGTGTCCACTTGTTTTGGTACGATCTTTCTCAAAAACTCAAAAAACTTCCCGATTATCCATCTTCTCCTCAAGTGTTGAGAGTAGTACTAAAAAATCATCAAAATAAGGATATGACTTTTGTTGAAGATTTGGTGGAAGATGTTTTAGATTCTTTGGATACTTATCACCATGAAACTCTACTTCCATTGCTAACAGTTTTGCTAAGTTATGTCGATACATTTGATTCTCTGTGTGGAAATAAAGTTTCTACTCTGACTGAACAAAAACCTGATGATACCAACTCATCTCTCTATCGTCATTTATGCTCGAATTGGATAAAAAACACAAAACAATGAGCGAAGAATTAAATGTTGAAGAGAGTTTAGATGTTAGAAAAGATAGTAATGACATAAGTCAAGCAGAGGCTGGGTTCAAAAATTACTGTAATGAAAAATCTAAAGAAGAAAACGGTAATGAAACAAATTTCTTACAAGAAGAGGAGAAAAATATCCCTAAGCATATAAATTTAATAACTCAAATCTTAGAAAGGTGTTCATATTTACTATTTATTAAAGACAGAAAGTGCCAACTCACAATTCTTGAATTAATTAAACATTGTTTTTTAATTTTAAAAGAATATGAAAACAAAATGCTTCCTTGTTGTCACAAAATATGGAAATCTTTAATACTTCGATTAAAAGGAAAAGATTATGTTGTATTTCTTAAAGCGCTGGAAATATGTTTAGTAATGGTGAAAGGCAGCAAAGATTTTCTTCGGACAAGATTTCTTAAAGAGTTATTCCCGTCCTTACTCTATCTTTCTTAGAATTCTGCACAAGTTATGCTTTACGCTTTTTAAAACCAAACAAAGTGGCTATTTTACTACTCCATCATTTAAAGCACAAATTGAAGTTTTAAAACATTTGCCAGATGTACTTCAAAATGTTAAGATAAGTTTATTAGATGCTGATGACTTGATAAAAGTTATTTTGCTATACTTGGATAATAGACAACCCATTCAGTTAATCAGTCTCGCCTTTGAGAGTTTAAAAATTCTGAAAATTCTCATCCAGACTTGGTTTGGTTAGCAGTGGCATTCGCTCAAGAGCCATTAAAGTTAACTGCTCCACATTCATCATTGGATAATATTTATGTAAGTAATTATTATTATTATTATTATTATTATTATTATTATTATTATTATTATTATTATTATTATTATTATTATTAATTACTATAATTAGAATTAATTATTATTATATTATTATTATTATTTATTATATTATTATTATATTATTATTATTATTATTATTATTATTATTATTATTATTATATTCTCTTTTAGATTATATATCATGTTAATGTATGGTAAGGGTATAGTTAAATTCAATGTAATAGTTTGAGAGCTAAGTAATAAAGTTATATATTTTTCTAAAATAAAATCCTATGTAATATTGGTTTTATTTACGAATTTACAATAAACTTTTTTGCATTAACAATCTCTCTTACTATAGATTAATTCAATTAAATTTTATGTATTGATTTAAAAAAAATTTATTAATATATAATATATTATATGGCATTTAATTTTTCTTGTTAATATTAATAAGATCTGTTGTTTTAGGTTAGTGGAAGGAAAGTTAGTGATTTATGTCAGAATGTATGTTGCTTTTTTGAGAAGAAACTAATTGAACAAATGTTGTCTCCATAAGTAGCTGATGAACAATGAAATTTGTTATTTATTCTTCAACATAAGGTAAGGTGGTGTCTGTATACTTACTTTCTTACTATATATATATATATATATTATATATATATATATATATAATATATATATTACTAATATATATATATATATATAATATATATATATAACATTATATTATATATATATATATATATATATTTAATATATATATCATAAATATAATATTTATATATATAAATAATATAATATATATATATATATATAATATATATATATATTAAGTATTAGATATATATATATATATATATATATTAATATATATGAAAATATCAAGGTGTGTGTGGTTGTGACGTATGGTCCATCTGAGGAAACGTTGAAGAGAGAACGATTTTTTGGGATAATTTGAATGATTTTTTGGATGGGGTGAGTAGGAGTTTCAGATTGATAGTGTTGGGGACCTGAATGGTTGGATAGGTTGAATCAAAGGATGGTATAACACAGGTGTTTTGGGGTGGGGGAGAAATGAGAAATGGTAGGAGGTGATTGGATTTCTGTGAAGAGAGAAGGTATGTGTGAAGTATACTTTCTTTAAACACAAGAGTATTCATAAGTATCCTAGAGTTGGTGTAAGGGTAGAGATGGGATCGTATATGTGAGAAAATGAGGACTGATTTTTGTGTTGGTGAAGAAGGAATGTTGAAGTATGTGTTGGAGTTAAATCAGTGAGGGGTTTAGGATGGGATTACTCGGATCATTATGTTGTTCACTAATGTGAGAGAGATTAGAGGAATAGTGAGAGGCTTGGATGGAGAGGAAGGTGTAAGGAAGGATTAGGTAAAATTTAAGAGTGAGAAGTTAGTGAGCAAGAGAATAAGGATAAATATGTAAGAGCGCTCGCAAGTAAATCGGTGAATGTGAACAAGTTGATACTGAATCAAATCTGGGGGCAAATGAAAGAAAGCAAATGTTAGTAGTGCAAAGGAAGTTGTGTGGATGTGCTAAAGTAGGAAAGTAAGAATGTTAACAGCGAATGGTGGAAGGAAGAGGTAGAAAAGCGGTTAAAGGTAAAAAGAAAGCGTGGTTGAATGTAACTAAAAGCAAATGATGAAGATTCAAAAGAAAATGCTTGGAATAATATAAGGAGGAAAAAAGAAATACTAAAAGGTGTATACGTAGGAGAAACAAGAGGTAAATGAACAGTTTTGAAGGAGGAAGAATGAGGACATACAAGGAAATAGGAAGCTCTTCTGAAGGAAGCGCGAAAGGTTTAAGAATGAGAATAAAGGGAACTTGCTTAGAATAATGAAAGGGATGGTGCCTTTGTAACTGATGAAATGAATGTTGTGTGGAAGAAACACTTTGAAAATCTGCACAATATTTAACAAAGTAAATGATAGTGTTAGTGAATGTGTGGTTGAATGGTGCAAGAGAGAGATAGGTATTTCGGGGATGAGGTTATTAGTAAGGAGGAGGTAAGGGGTAGGGTGAGAAAGTTGTATAGAATGGTAAATCTCAGTATAGATGAAATCACTAGTGAAATGATCTAATGAGAGAGGCGAGATGGTGATTGATTTGGATTTGGAAGTTGTGTAATAAAGCGTTTATGGAGGTATAGTTCCAAGGGATTGGAGGAGAGCGTAATAGTACCCTTATATAAGGGTAAGGAGAAAAGGGGAACTGTAGAAATTATAGGGGATAAGTTTATTGAGTGTGTAGGGAAGTAATATGCTGGTATTTTGGTCGAAAGATGCGTCGAGTGACTGAGGGACTGATTGGTGAAAGAACAAGGTGCGTAGGACGTGGTAAGAGGGATGTGTGGATCAAAAATTCTTTACATTGATAACAAATATTGATAAAATGAGGGAGAAGAATAATAAATTATATTTAGGTTTTATGGATTTACATCAGGCGTATGATAAAGTTAATAGGGAAGCCTTATGGCAGATTTAGTGATATAGTGGTGTGGTGGTACGGGACTTCTGTAAATGGAATCAAAAGTAAATGTATGACGATATGTGAAGCGTGTGTAAGAATAAATGGTGTCAACGGTGATTGGTTTAGGATTATAGCGTGAGTGGACAGGGTTGTTTATGTCTCCTTGGTTATTCAATGTGTGATATGGAATGGGGTTATGAAAGAATTCGAGGTGGGGATGCAGGAAATGGTGTTAGAATGGTGGAGAATGGAGAGGAGTGGAGGGTGGCCCTACCTATTTGTAGGTTGCGGATGATTTGGTTCTGTGTGGCGAGTCTGAAGAGAGTTTGAGAGGATTGGTGGAGAGATTTGGTAGGGTATGTAAAAGGAGGGGTTTGAAAGTAAAACCGTAGATAAGAGTAGGTTATGGTTTGTGAGTGAGGACAGTCCCTCAGTGTGACAGTTATGTTAGATATGAGCAGCTGGAGCAAGTGTCTGAGTTTAATATTTAGGGTATGTGTTTTGACGAGAAGGGAAACGGATGATGCAGAGTGTAGTAGGAAAGTTGTGAATCGGCAGGAGGTGGCTGGTGCAATTAAATCCGTTGGTGAAATGTAAATGGGCTAGTCTTGAGTGGCGCTAGAGTCTTACATAGGGTAATTTTTACCTTGTGTTATTGTATGGTAGTGAGACTAATGGTCTGGAATAAAAAGTATAGATCTAAAGTTCAATGTGCTCAGATGGACAACTAGGGGGCATGCTAGTGTGAAAGAATTAAATAAAGTGAGGAATGTAACGTCTTAGAGATGGTGTGGGTGGAGAAGGGTAAAATAAGAATAAATGAAAGTATGTTGAGTATGGTTTTTGATGTGGAAAGGATGAATGAAAGTCGGTGGTTAAGCGGAATGTATAGGTGGAGAGTGTGTTTGGAACGACGCGGCTGGGAAGACTCGAAGAAATGTGGATTGAGTCGGTGAACGAATGTCTGAAGGAGAGAAATGTGAGTTGGCAGAGGCGAGATATAAAGTGCATGATAGGATGGAATGGCGGGGGGGTTTTGTTGGGGCATGGTTGTGGCCCCATCTGGGCCGGGATGAACCCTTTACATTTGACGATTTACCATAGTGATGGTCCGTCGCGGTCCTGTTGATGGCTCCTAAGGGTGATTTTCTGTCTGTGACGAGCTCTCACTAATTAATTGGTACATCGAGGGGCGGTCACGGCGTGGGCTTTCTTTCCGACGCTATTGTCATGTTTCCTACTTTCATTTCTTTTCGATGCTTGTACGAGGCAACATAAACCATGAAAGAGGAAGTGAAGAAAAGAAAGAAAAAGAATATATATATATTTATATAAAGTTTATATGTTATATAAATGATAGGAAGTATATATACAAATTTAGTTAAATATAATATATATATATAAATATTATATATATATATATATTATATCTTTATATTCTCTTTCTTTCTTTCTTTCTTTATCTACCTTTTTCTCCAAGATTGGGGAGTAAGGTGCGCTACAGCATGGAAAGAAAAGCTAGGAGAATATGACAAATGTCGAAAAAGAAAGCCCAGCCTTACCGCCCTCTGTAACCATTAATTAGTGAGAACTCCGTCACAGACAGAAATTCACCTAAGCTTCATGGACCGCGATGACCTTCACTAGGTAATCGTCAAATTTCAGTATTATCCGGTATTCCAGGAGTGGCACAACCAATGCCCCAAGTAGTAATGCCTGTCAGTGCGCAATTCCTCAAAGATTTGGAGTCATCACAGCACACATGTGGACCACGAATCTCTCCTTTTCAGACATTCTTTCACCAACCTCAATCCAGCTTCTCTTCGTCTCCCAGCCCGGTCGTTCCAACACACCTACAGCTATACTCCGCTTAACCACCGACTATTATTCATCCTTTCCCACATGACAACCATTTCAACATACTTTTCATTATTTATCATTTACCCCTCCTTCACACAACACAACTCCTCTAATACATTCATGTCCTCATTTTAGTAATTCTCTCACACCTAGGCTATGCCTAAAGTGTACCATCTGAACACATTGAACTTTTAGATCTATACTCTTATTCCAGACCCATAGTCTCACTATTATACAATAACAGGTAACAACATACCCTATGTAAACCTAGCGCACTCAAGACTTAGTTCCTTTATATCCACCAACGATTTAATTGCACCAGCAACATTCCTGCCATTCACAACTTGCTACTACACTCTGCATCATCCGTTGCCTTTTCAACACACAACCTAAATATTTAAACTCAGACACATGTCCCCAGCTGTCACCATCCGTAACATAACTTTCCCGCCATCTGAAAGCACTGGTCACTCACACGCATAACGTTACTCTATCTACGTTTACTTTCAACCCCTCCTTTTACATACCATACCAAATCTCTCTACCAATCCCTTTCAAACCTCTCTCAGATTCGCCACACGAAACCCAAATCATCCGCAATATAATAGGTAGGGCACCCTCCATCATCTCCATTCTCCATCATTCTAACCACCATTTCCTGCCATCCCCACCTCGAATTCTTTTATAACCCCATCATATACAACTTGAAAACATAATATTATATATATATATATATATATATATATATATATATTATATATATATATATATAATATATATATATAATATATATATAAATATATATATATATATTATATATATATATATATATATAATATATATAATTATATATATATATATATTATATATATATATATATATATATATTAGAGGTTGTACCGGATTCCGGCCGGCCGGAATTTGACATTTTTTTCCCGTTCCGGTCCGGCCGGAATTTTTTAAAATTCCGGCCGGAACCGGAATTACTAATGTAACTTGCATAATTGAAAAACAATTTGTTGGAGGAAATTTTATTTAGCTAACTCCATAGCCGCATTCTTAACAAAAATTAATGGTAAGCCTGTGTTAGTATTCATACACGTGTATACATACCTACAGTAATTTTATTGAAATAAAATTTTACTCAAATATCTGCAAAATAATAGGTAATAAGGATACTCATTAAATTTAAATTTAATAAAATCCAAAATTATATATATATATTGATATATATAATATATATATTAATATATAATATATATTATATAGTATATATATTATAAATTATATATATATATATAAATTAAATATATATATACTATATATATATATATATATATATATTTATATAATATATATATATTATATATATAAGAAAAACCAGCATTCGTGTCTCTCAATCCTAGCCTTCTCTGATTGAATCCACCGCTGTTTCGAATGAGGACAATATACCCGACGATGCTATTCAACTGAGCTATCCTCCAAGCCCACAGTTGTATAGCATCGTGTATATTGTCCTCATCGCAACAAGCGGTGGTTCAATCCGGAGAAGGCAGTAATTCTTTATCTCCATTATATGTTCTTCTTTATTTACATCTAATTGCGATTAATATGCAATATTTAACATCTTATATATATATATATAATATATATAAATTATATACAGAAATAGTAGCGCTGGGTATCAAGTATTCGCTGAGAAGCCATGCGGAACCCGGGCCGAAACATCTATATATATTATATAATATATATAATATATATATATATTAATATATATATATATATATATATATATATATATATATATTGCAAATGGAATGACATGTCCAATTTTTCAACTGGCTTCTTAAGCCAGTGAGTAAAGTTAAAAGAAATAAATTGACTCGTTTGGAAATTTAACTATCCATATATCTGTAGTAAATGATATCTGATCAGCCTTAGATAACTTCATCGAATACTGCTGATCTCAATTTACAGTATGAAGTTGGTAACATCATCTCTCTAAAAAAAAATTTTCTACTGGAAATAAGATATTTTGGTTTGAAGATGGTCAACATCTTCTATGAGCCTGCTCTTCAGTGATTGTGAATGGCAGGTTACTCATTGGAATAAAATTTTCTTTTTCTTGAAGATTGCCTTGATTGGGTCAGGATATGGCAACTATTTGTGGGACGAAAATTTTCCTCAAGACTCGCTTGTTCATTGCATCGATCTCGCTATTTTGGGGTGTCGAGCGTTCTGAAAATAAGGATTTCTGCCTTTTTACTATATAAATTTTGCTTCCAATATTCTCTTCGTGTGATGATTTTTAATATGTATATGAAAAGTGGCGTTGTTATAAATGTTTGTGAACTACCTACTTTTTATTTTTTTGTGGCCTATTTTACACTCTATTAAAAGATTTTTGTGACATATTAATAATAAAAACTTTACGAATGATGGAATTTTAAAACAATTTTGTGAGGTTATTATTATGACATAATCTGTAATCAATAAATGAATAAATCTTTTATCGAATTGTTAATGAATTTATATATAATATATATTATATATATATATATATATAATATATATATATATATATATATATAGTGTATAAATATATATATATACTTTATAGGCCTATAATATATATAATATAATATATAAATAGATTTTATCATTGAAAGTCTTAGAATTATTTTTTTTTAAACCCTTTCTTATAGTTAAAGGAATAGTTCATTAAGAAATTCCAGGTTCCGGGCGGGAATTTTTTGGCGATTCCGGCTAATTCCGGTGCCGGCGCGCAGCAGAAAATTTCAGCTCAGGTACACCCTTAAATATATAATATATATATCTATATTAAATATAATATTATATATAATATATATATATATCATATATATATATATATATATATCAATATATAGGGTGTTTATATAATATATAATATATATATATACTATATATATATACTATATAATAATATGCACGCTAGGGTCGTGAGTTCGAGTCCTCGTCAAAACGGGATTTGTACTTTCGACTAGTCACCAGGACGGACACGAAAAATTGTCGTTTGTAGGAGATTTTCTGTAATTCATTACAGTTTACGGCATAATGTATTAATACACTAATCTCAATACCCTCACCTCACTCATCCATAGCCAACACATACAACGGTACAACCTTTATTACACATACAGACACCTACATTCCTATTAGCCTCACGCACAGTAGGTCTGTGAGTCCAGAGCCTAGCCATGCCCACCGATGGCTGGAATATCTTGACCTGGTTCAGACTGAGGCTGGGGTTACTATCACCTGATAACTGTGCACCTTTCCACTTTGTATGGGCCCACTGGTCGGGAAAAAAACATAAAATAAGTACCTTTCCCCCGCTTTGTCGTGGTAAATAAATAAAAAAAAAATAAATATAGTATATATATATATAATAATATATATATAATATATAATTTTATAATATATATTATAGTATATATATATTATTATAATATAAATATAATATATATATATATATATATATATATAATATATATACTATATACGGTATTATATATATATATATTATATATATATATATATATATTAGTTGTTTTGCAAAGTTTAGTATATATATATATATATATAATTATATATAATAATAGAGGATATATATATATATATATATTATAAAAATATATATATAATATATATATTTATATATATATATATATAATATATATATATATATATATATATATATATATATATATATATATATATATATATATATTATATATATATAGTGTATATACGATACCAAAATTTTCGTCCGATACCGATACGATACACGTATACTCACAATTTTTTCACTGCCGATACCGATGCCGATACCAACCGATACCGAAATTTTTGCCGATACCCGATACCGATACCGATTACTTTTTACTCTATAAATGTGTGTAATATATATATATATATATATATATATATATATATATATATATATATATATTATATATATAATATATAATATATATAATGTATATATCGAAGCAATGGTTTAATGAAACCATACTATTCTCTACACTGCAGCGGTGCCCAGGCCATAACTTGCTCGGCGCCATTAGAATTCATCACGTTTATTAAAAATAAAATAATTGTAAAATTATATATATATATATATATATATATATTTATAATATATAATATATATATATATATATATTATATTATAATATATATATATATATATATATATATATATATATATAATATATATAATATATATAATATCTAGCTTTTTCTTTTTTGTATTTGTGCTTACGAAACGTAAGAAGTCGAGTTTGCGTTCGTTTTGTCAAACTTATTGCTTAAAAAATTGCAAAAAAATGCTCACCAAACGATAAGGAAATTCCTTAATTCTGTAAAAGTGTAATTTCCCGTGCTTGCCGAATTAAGCACGTTCTTACGAAAATGTGAACAAACAAGATGGCGGTTTGGTGTCTGAATTGGTGAATGTTTCATTCAATAAAATCAGCTTTAATCTAATTTTTCCAAATGGATAACTCCATCACAAAATAGTTGAATCCATTATTTGTAATATAAATCATTATTATTTTTTTTATTCTGTTATTCCAAAAGCCACGTCTCTATCACAACCAGCTGATTCCAAGTTGTTAAAAAATGCGAAAGTAAACCTAGCACGCAAATCGCGGTTCGTTTAAAACACAGGGTTTTAACACTGAAATTTGAAATTGATTCCTGACTTCTCTGACCAAATCCTGAAATTTTCTCTGCCACCTTGTCGTTATTTTTTTGGCGTATAAAATATCTTGTTAATCATTATTGCAGCCTATTACTCAGCTCATACATTAAATTATTGAAAATTTACTTTAAAAATTGTCCATATCATGAATGAATTTAAAAAAAATTTTTAACCCGACCTATATACCTTTCCCATAGCCGTCCAACGCACTTTTTTTTTTCCAAAAGTAACAGTTTTATTTATACGAAAAGAAAGTAAATTAAAAGCTTACTTTAATAGCCTAAGGCCCTAGGTGAATAAACGCCACGTGATCTCAAGAAGTCCATGTGAAAATTCACGATAATCCATTTTCTTCTCAACATGCTGAATTTTGATTTTATAGCGGCTTCTTCTGTTAAAGCTTTGTTATCATCTTTCTCTGCTCTTCAGTTTATTGATCTGTATGGATAATTTATTTTTCACCTTTTTATTATCTCTCTCTTTGGTTCTTGTTTTGACTCTTTGAGACGTTCTTCATATCTCCTATGGGCAGCTCTTACATTGTCAATATTTTTTTGAGTGATAGGAACTTTATTAATACTTTCATGAGATCTTATAGCATTGTGCACTGTTCTTTGAGAAATCAGAATATGTCTTTCAGATTCTCCACTAAAAATGCTTTTTTTACAGAAAACCCTCCTTCCACTGTCACATTTCCATGGGAAAATATCAATCCTAATTTAATAATTTGCCAAAATTCCGCATAACATGATTTCCCGGTACTATATGAAGAAAAAAATTCATCAAGTCTCTTAGAGAGGGACAATTCCCATCCAAAAATATTTTGAATTTAATTCAATGGGTAGAATAGCTCACTGCAAGGTAGAGTGTATTGTGCTTTTGTTTTCTAGAACAGAATCTGTGGTTCGGTTATTGGTGTACAATCCTCTAGCAATAAAGCAAATCCTTTGTTTCCCTTGTTCTGACTGAATGAAAAATTATACTAGGATCCAATGATGAGAGCCTTTGGACAGGCTTGTACTTCAGAGGACATCTTTCTTATATCTTTTCTGTCATAATGATTAGCAACAGTCTGGCATTCAAGTTTTGAATTTTAGATATTATTTCAACGAAGTGACGTATACTTTGAGAAGCTTTTGTCTGAAATCAAGATTAAAAACATTTTACATCAGGCGGGTCAAATTGTTTTGTCATGTAAACTCGTATTACGAGAGGAGAGAGCATTTTGTAATGCTGGTGCGATTTATCTGGACTGAGAGATATCTTTCCATAATTTTAGTAACGAGACATTGTAAATCTGTGAACAGGAATGGACCAAGTGGGGTCTGAAAAAAAAACTTTTGTAAAAATGATTCACGTTCTAAGGAAAACATTTAAAAAAGCCAGTTTGCATTTTAGAAATGCATCTTTGTTTTGAACAGAAACATTTTTGTAATGGTTTGGTGTTGAGAGATTTTCGGCTGTCAACTGCACTAAAAATCCAAAATCACTTCTTCAAACTCAAAAAAAAAAAAAAAAAAAAAAAAAAAAAAAAAAAAAAAAAAAAAAAAAAAAAAAAAGCACCTCAAAAGTATAAATCCTAAAAAGAAAAATATATAAACAGATTAAGTCATAAGTCATACAATCTAAAACAACCCATCCATATACAATTATCCTTCAATAGGCGGATGAACTTGAAACAACCTCTACGAACAGAATAGGAAGAATAGTAGGTAATAGTGAACTAAAAATAGAAAGAAACAGGATAAAAGTAGATTTATGGGATGTCGTTCCTCGTCCATTCTTTTCATTCATTTATCAAATACAGCTCTCATTCCACATTTATACAGTAAGGAAAAAACATATCTGCAAAAATATGTAAACTTGGTCCATGGATCAATCTTCATATGTTTTGAAATTTTAAATTTCCCGGTTTTTTGGAATTCCCTGACTTTCAGCATATCTTAAAACGTTTCCTGATCCCTGACTGATTTTTTCCCCCCTGAGTTTCCAGAAAGTGTAAACCCTGAAACAGGAAATTAGTGCTAAAACTGTGTGAGCATTTCTTATCGAGCGTAAGCACAAATGACATGACAAAACGTAAACGGTCTAAATTAAAAGCAGAACATATTATTAAGATTCATTCTATTGCAAACGCTTCGTATTATTACAATTAATGAATTAAAGAAAAGACCAAAGAAATTAGTCCCATAATAGAAGTATTGAGTGATTGTCTACTTCTATCATACCCACTAATACTAGCTTAGATATCGAATTTTTTATTTCTATCTCTTTTAATCATAAAATTGCAGGTCTAGTCCGCATACACAAGCCTTTGTTATTTGTTTTGATTGAAGTTTTTCCATAAGAAATCATCTTTCTCCGTAAATTTTCTAGGTTTAGTCCTTTATCCCTCTAACCTTTTTGATAAACTTGTTTCACGTTCCGATAACATTTATCGCTTAAAACTACTGCAATAGAATGTTCCTAAACTTTCCTGTTTATCGCTCGCTTTCTGCTGCATCGGACCCTTTCCACTATCTTCACTTTCAGATAGATATTCTAACAAAAACTTTCGCAACAATGCAAGTTTTCTAATCTTTTATAAACAACAACTCAATTGGAGTTTCTTTAAGATTAAAGAAAGCATCCCCATGAACTTGCACGGTCACACATGTTTACAAATATAAATGTGGCGAACCTGTAACATCGACTATGTAGTCATTCCCTGCAACTAAGAAACGAGTCCTCTAACGCCTGGGCATTCCTTTCGAAACTATTATCTATCTCACCAACTCTCAACTGATGCCCTCCAGAGAATTTAGCTGTCAGAGAGCGAAATCACTTATGACCTCATAGGCACCTATTATAGAATCTTCGAACAATTCTCCATTCTAAACAATACTATCATAAAGGTGAAGAACTTTTTAAAAAAAAAAATTTAAGGGAATCTTTTTATATAAAAACACTTAAACCTACACTTAACATCCATTAGACCTCTTTGGCACTCCTGATTGCATGTACTAATGGCCTGAATTTCGTGCAAAAACGACAGATTTCTTAGAAGGTTTACTTTTGTTTTTGGCAAACATTGAATGCAGCTGTTGTGAATGGAGCCTCGTCCGTTCGGAAAAAACAGAATAAACAAATAAAATGGTTTATATTACAATAAAATTGATAACTATTGTGATGGAGTTTTATCGATTTGGAAGAAATTAGATTTAATAGCTGATTTTTAATTGAATGAAAATATCATCAATTCAAAACGGGCCTACCACGCAGCATTTTTTGAATTTTACACCTTTCGTAGAACGTGCTAAATTTCCGCAATCACAGAAATAGCAACCTTAATAGAATTAAGAAATTCCTTACCGTTTGGTAAGCATTTTTTACGATTTTGCGGTTTAACAAAAATGAACGCATCGAGCATTTCTTACGTTTCGAAAGCACAAATGCAAAACGAAAACGCCTATATTAACATACAGTAGGACAGATAGTTAGGGAAACTATCAGACAAATTGGCAGATAATTAATACTTATATATATATATATATATATATAATATATAATATATATATATAATTATAATACTATATATATATATATATATATTATATATAATATAATATATATATATATTATATATATATATATAATATATATATATTATAATACCGGTATATATATATATTATATATAATATTATATATATAATATAATATATATATATATATATATATATATATTATATATATATATATATATATATATATATATATATTATATATATAAGCAAAAGTTATAAAAGAAAGAAATGAACTACTTTAATTTCTAGAAAAGTGAAGCTACCCTTCCGAATTCGTCGAATTCATGAGAGAAATTTTTAAATTCTCTTAGGCGAATATGGCGCAATGCTGCGTAAAACCCCCTCTATCAAGTCTAGCTTTTCCCGTGATGGTGTTGATAACTCAAACCTTTCAAACTACCAACACCACCCTACAGCAATGCGGACAATATATATGAAAATATATATATTTTATATATATATAATATTATATATAAATTATATATATATATATATATTATATAGATATAAATATATAATATATAGGTATATATATATATATATAATATATATATATATATATTATAAGGTATATAATATGTTATAGGATGAGAATGAATAATAGTAATACTTATATATATACTTAATTATATTCACTTATATATATAGAAATCAATTTAAAGACGCAAATGGTTGTGGTAATCGGTTAAAGGTAATCGGCAAATTTTAGCCGATACCGATACGATACCGATACTACTACTCACAAAATTCCCGATACCGATACCCGATCCCAATCGAACGATACACGATACCGATAACCGATAACCATGGTATCTGGTGGCATCACTATATATATATATATAATTAATGTATTTAGGTTTTATGGATTTGCCACAGGCGTGGCCGTATTATAGGGTAATAGGGAAGCTCTATGGCAAGGTGTTAGTGATATATGGTGTTGGTGGTAGGTTCTGAATGGAATCAAAAGAATGTATGAGGATAGTGAGGCGTGTGAGAATAAATGTGTCAAAAGTTGATGGTTTAGTATTAATAGGCGAGTGAGACAGGTTGTGTTATGTCTCTTTGGTATTCATTTGTATGGATGGGGTTATGAAAAGAATTAGAGGTGGGGGTGCAGGAAGTGTTTAGAATGATGGAGAATGGAGATGAAGGTTGGAGGGTGCCCTATTAATTATATGCGATGATTGGTTCTGGTGGTGAATCTGAAGGGGAGTTTGAGAAGATTGTTGAGAGATTTTTGGCAGGGTAATGTAAAGAAGGGGCCTGAAAGTCAACGTATAAGATAAGAGTAAGGTATGGTTGTGAGGGAGGATAGCCCTCAGTGTGAAGTATGTTAGATTGTCGAGCAGCTGGAACAAGTGTCTGAGTTTAAATAATTTGGATATATTTGGGATGAAAAGGGAACGGATGAAGCAGAGTTGTAGTAGGAAAGTTGGTGAATGGTAGGAAGGTGGCTGGTGCAATAAATCGTTGTGAATGAAAAGGACTAAGTCGGAGTGCGGCTAGGGTCTGCATGAAAGGTATGTTGTTATCTGTTATTTGTATAGTAGCGAGACTATGTCTGGAATAAGAAGTATAAAAGTTCAATGTGTTCAGATGACAATCTTAGGGGCGTGCTAGGTGTGAGAAGAAATTGATAAAATGAAGGAATGAACATTTAGTAGGGAGTATGTGTGAAGTGGGAGAAAATGGGGTAAACCGAGAGAATAAATGGAAAGTATGTTTGAGAGATTTGGTCATGTGGAAAGGATGAATGGTAATCGGTTGGTTAAGTGGATGTATAGTGGTGAGTGTGTTTGGGAACCGACGTGGGGAGACGGAGAAAAAGTTTATTGAGTCCGTTAAAGGAAATGTTTGCAGGAGAGAAATGTGAGTTTGGCAGAGGCGAGAAAGTGCATGAAGGAGATAAGGCGGGAAGTGTTCGTGAGAGATGGTTATGGCCCCTGGCAGGTGATGAACCTACACTGACGACTTCCATAGTGGTGGATCGTAAGTTTCATGAAGCTGCTAGGGGGTTTTCTGATTGACTATAATTCATCCTTTCACATGACCAAACCACTTCAACGTACTTTCATTTATTCTCTCATTTACCATTTTCTTTACACCACACAACTCTCTAATACGTCATTCCTCCATTTATCAATTCTTCTCTCACCTAACACGCCCCTAAGATTGTCCATCTGAACACATTGAACTTTTAGATCTATACCTCTTTAATTCCAGACCATATTTCTCACTACTATGCCATTACACAGGTAACAACATACCCTCATGTAAGACCCTAGCGCACTCAAGATTTAGTCCTTTACATTCCACCAGACGACTTAATGACTCCAGCCCACTTTCCTGCCATTCACGCAAACTTTTCCTACTACCTACATGCATCCGTTTCCCATTTCAATCAGCGTATATCCTAAATTATTTAACCCAGACACTTGGTTCCAGCTTCTTCTCACCATCTAACATAACTTCACACCGATGGCTGTCCTCACTCACAACCAAATCTTTACCTTATCTACCGTTTACTTTCAAACCCATTCTTTTTTACACCCTTGCCAAATCTCTTCTACCATTCTCTCAAAGCTCTCTCAGATTCGCCAGGCATAAAACCAAATCTTCCTCATAATAGGAGGGCACCTCCAGCTCGCCCTCTCACTCTCTACTTTCCTAAACACCATTTCCTGCCACCCCATCTCTAATTCTTTCATAAACCCATCCATATACAAATTGACAAATATAAAATTGTATATATATATATAATAATATATATATATATATAATATATATATAATATATATATATATATATATATATATATATATAATATATACTATAATATATATATATATATACTATTAGTATTATATTTATATATATCTATATTTATAATAAATATATTATATATAATATTTATTATATATATATAAAATAATATAATTATATATATATAATATATATATATATATTATATATATATATATATATATATATCACTATATATATATATATTATTCATTAACAGATTTTTTGATAAAGATTTTTAATTCATTATTGATTGCAGATTGTCATAAAATAATAAACCACAATTTGTTTATAATGCCATCATTCGTAAAAGACTTTTTATTATTGTGTTAAAGAATCTACAATAGAGTGTGAGAGAGAAAAAGAAAAGATAAAACGAGGTCAGCACAAAAACTTTAGGCAACGCCACTTCATCAAGCATATGGAAAATCATCACAGAAGTGAATATCTGGAAATCAAAATTTGATATGTAAAAGGAAAGTCTGTATTTCTAGAAACAGAGGAAATCCCAAAGGCGAAAGATCCAATCGCTAAACAGCGAGTCTTGAGGAAAGTTTCTCCACAAAAAAGATTTTGCATATCAATGACCCCAAATCACAGGGTAATTTATCAGAAAATAATGAATTTTATTGCAATGAGTGACCAATTCACAATCACTGAAGAGCAGGAATTCATAGAACTTATTGCCCATCTTCAACCAAAATTATCTTATTCCTAGTAGGAAATATTTTGTAGAGATGTTACCAACTTCATACAGTATATTGAGATCAGCAGTATTCAAGAAGTTATCTAAGGCTGATCAGATATCATTTACTACAGATATATGGACAGCTAAATATTCAAACGAGTCATTTATTTCTTTAACTGCTCACTGGCTTACCAGCGAGTTTGAAAAAATGGCTGTGTCTGCATTGCCAAGTCTTTCACAGGTTTCCTGATTCTGGATATTGAACATCGCTTATCAGTTTTTGAAAAGTATGATAAATAATTGGGATTCCTCCTAAAAAATCCATTGAATCCTCGAAGATGGAGCATATAACATGAAACTGATTTAGCAGGATGCACAAGTTTTCTTGTTTTATTCATAAACTTCACTTTGTTATTAAAAATGCCTTATTTTCTCAAAGAACAGTGTGATTTAATAAAGAAATGTAGGAATATTTGTACACATTTCAGTCATTCCAGTTTAAGCTGTAATGAACTTAAAAGAATGTAAAGAGTCTTGGATCCACATCTTGCAGCCCACTAATGCAATTCCCAATAAGATGTTAATACCAGGTGGAATATCACATATTTGATTCTAAAAAGAATTGAATGTTTGAAAAGACTTCTGCAAGTTTATATTGTAGCAATCAAACATTCAAGCTTTAACTGCTAATAAATGGCAAATACTTGAAAAAATTCTAAGAGTTTTGTAACCATTTCTCATGGTTACGGAAACTGTAAGAAACAAAATCAATTACATCATCAATTATTCTCCAAGCCAAGGATGGTGGATTGTTATTAAGAAGGAGTCTGTTGTTTGAGATGAGAATTTTTCGATGGGTGTTAGACTGTCTTTTATCAAGGTTACAGTAATGTGAATTGAGGATATTTGGGAGAGGGTTGTACACATTCGTTTGTTTGACGCCATTGTTGTTCCAGTTGATTTAAATATTGTTGTAGTTCTCTGCATGCTATATTTATGGAGGAGCTTTGAGATGTGATTGTGAGATCGTCTACATAATTATTGATTTTTACAGAGGAGTATACATGGTTTGTTGTAAATCGTGCATAAAAAGATTAATGAGTGTTGATGATAAGATGGCGTTCTCACGTACTCCATTGTATAATCTGTATGTTCGAGAGCTGGGACAGCCTTGTATGACTAGAGCTACTATCCAACCGAATTATTGAAATGTTTCTCTCATGTTAATACTTTTTTAATAAAGGTGACGTGGGACTGTGGTCGAAATGCCTTAATTTATGTCTATACTACCTGGAGAATGCAGGAGGTTGTAGTAAGTTTTGGTTTAAAAACCCGTGAGATATTTTGTGTCAGGATCGGTAAGTATGGTGTGGTTGAGTGTATTTTTCTGAAAAAAGTTGTGAATCTGGAAGGGGAATAAAAGGGGAGAATCTGTCCACGATTAACCTTTCGAGATCTTTAGATGTTGTAGATGGTAATGAGATTGGTTTATATGAAGCTAGGCCTTTTGGGGTGGTTTTGGGCCTTTGTAATGGAGACTGTGTTGCGTGTTCCAGAAAGGTGAGATGATGTTTGTTTCCAAAGCTGTATTGAAATAATTGCGTTGTTCCGAGGTGTTTGAGGTGGATGTTGGAAATTTGTCTTGACCTTCTGCTTGAAGCTTTTGAGGTTTAATGGCGTTGAGTTCCTCTAGCGGAGTGAATTTGGGGTTTCTTGTTATTGTTAATCAATTGGTGGGTGTTGTAGGTTTTATGGCTTAAATTTTGAAGAATGGGAACATTATAAGATTTATTGATATTTTGGAATATTGATTTTATTGTTTTTACATACAGATGGCTCCTCGGTTAGTGTGGACTGTGTATGTGAAAGTGTGGAGTTTTTTTTTAATTGTTGGGTATATTTTAATTGGAAGTTTGTTTATAGTATAGTGCTTTTGGTGTAGTGTTTTCCTTTTTACTCTTGTTGAGTTTATTATATTGTCTATTCTATATTGAGATGTGCTTGGTTAATATTCTTGATTTGGTTCTTATTTTGTATGAGGGAGTACTCTATTTTACAGGGTATCTTTTTTGTTGAAAAGTTTGTGTGTAACCTTGGGATGTAATTTGTGTTTTTGGATGCCTTAATATGGTTTTATATTGGAACCTGTTGTATGGCTTGTCGAAGATGTAAAGTTAGTTATTTGGAAGGATTGTAGAATCTTGCTCTATAAATCAATGTATGGTTGCCAGTTAACTTCTCTAGTTAATGTAGGTTCTTTGAGGATTATGCATGAAGGTATTTTATGGTGGACTAGTAAGTAATTATTAATGTGATTAGTTAGGGGATCGAGCTTGCCTAATTTGCCATGTTTCGGTAACATGGTTCCGGTGGAAACAGGAAAAATATATATATATATATTATATATATATATATATCTATATATATATATATATATATTATATATATAATATATATATATATATATATATATATATATATATATATATATATATAATAATCTATATAATATATAATATATATATATATATCACCTCTGGTATGAAAAGGCCGCCAGAGGTTTAATATAAAGTCCTGCAGAGTTGAACTAGAGACTATCAATAAACTGGTTAAATAGGGCGACTGATCCGATACTCTGAGTTTGAAAGTTGGTACAAAGTATATAGGAAGTGGGAAAGTAGAAAAAGGAAGAGGATTGCAGAGTTACCAGTACGAATCTGTAAGATGAGTATGGCGTTTGCGTCTGGAGACACGAGAGTGGACAGAAGAATGAAAGTAATGTGTGGGAAAGAACAGCCGAACAAAAAGCGACAAAGAAGAGTTAATGAGGAGAGTTAAAAATACTCATGTTAATGTGTGAGAGTGCCTTATTGATTTAAGGAAGAGGTGAGAGCAGACTGTTTCTTACATTTTTATTAGTACTTTGAACCGATTACTTTATAATATCGTATCGTTATCATTTCATGGAAGAGAATTGATATAATTTTATTTCCGCCGTTTAAAGTGTTTCTTTTGTGACGCATTTACCATCATTTGTTTCCTTGATATGCCTATAATCAGTAGATCTTTTTCTGGATAAGTATAATAAATGCATTTAACATACTTCCTAGAAGAAACTGCGTAAATATTGTTGTAAGATAATATTAAATAATTAATAAATAAATAATAATAAAATAATAAATAATAATAATAATAATAATAATAATAATAATAATAGATAATAATAATAATAATAATTCAAATTCAATTCAATTCAAATTAAAAAAAATTATTCAGCACAGATGAATAACAAAATTTAGTCATTAAACAAGAATGATGTCTGCATCTTTTCCTTTATCTAAATATTTTTACAATTTCAAATACAATCAATTCAATTATAAATAACCAAAATTAAATTCCTAGTCTTTGAAATGTCTACTAATTGCAACACAGTTTTGTGTCCTTTGAACCCGAAATACATTGAATAATAATGAGTCAAAATAATAATAACAATATAATATAATAATAAAATAATTTTAAATAAAAATAAGTTATAGATAGTAGAAATAAGTATATACTAGTAACAGTTATCAAACAATCATTACAAACAGTAAACCAATCATAAATGCTTTTCATATCCTAATAATATATTTATAATAACGATGGCTATCATAACAGTAGTATCTGTACGACGAAATTAATAACACCACCATCTACTCTACTACTACCTACTACTACTACTCTACTAATAATAATAATAAAATAATAATAAATAAATAATAATATAATTGTTTCCAATAATAATAATAATAATAAAATACGATAATCATTCAAATAATTGTTTGTCAGCTTCCAAATCCGGAACAGTTTTAACAAAGATGTTTGAATAGTTGCTGTTGGAGTTGATGCAAAAGACGACGATGGTAAGCCCATACTGCTTAATTATCCTCTATGCAATGATTATATATGCATGTTCACAATTTTTTTTTGGCCTCGAAATCATGTTAAATTTCAATAATTCATGGACCCTACAACATTTTAGACCAAATTTTTTAATTAATATATATATATATACCTATATATCTATATATATATATATAATATATAATATATATATATATAATATATAAAATATATATATATATATAGTATATATATATATATATATATAATATATATATATATATATTATATATATCTATTATATATATTAATATTATATATAATATTATTTATTTATTTATTATTATTTATTATTTATATATATATATATAATATATATTATATATTATATATATATATATATATATATATATATATATATATATATATAATATAATATATATATATAATATATATATAATATAAAACAAAACGGGGCTACCAGCACACTTGCTCCCTTCTGTCGCAAGTGTGCTGGTAGCCCCTTCGCTCCCCGTTTTGTATACTACTTGTAAAGGTTTGTTTGCTTGTATGAAATTGGAAATATATTTTAGTCAATGAAGATGTGATATATATTTTTTTTAATTTTGCTACCAGGTGCTCCGTCGCTTTGGTCTCTGAGCAGTTTACCTGCTAATTGCATAAAATTTTATAAGGAAAGTTTTATAGAGAGTCAAAGGATCTTCAATTTTACTCTTTTATAAATTTTTCTTAAAAATAATATTTGAAAAGTTATGAGGAAATATATTAATAAATATCCACCCTGTAGAAATTGTCATAGAAACAATTTTATAGAAAATTGCAAAATAAGTACATTTGCTTCTATGTGTTTTACTCCTAAAATAAACATTAAAGGAGCTATTTTAAAAAAACATAAAATATGAAACATTTTAAATACTGTAGGAGTTCCAAATTTTTGATCTTGAGTTGCGGTCTGTATCTGAGTGGTTTGAGCACTCGACTCCGCTTTCGGAGGTAGCGAGATCAAATCTATTATCAATGTTTTGTAAGAGAGAATTGCACTCGGTAGTTTGCACTACCGAGTGCAATTTTGCACTACCGAGTGCAATTTTGCACTACCTAGTGCAATTTTGCACTACCTAGTGCAAAATAATAACTTGAAAAATAATGAGGCTATTAAAATTTTGCAGGAAATTTAAAATTGATTTATAATAAAAAATTCTATAATAAATATGGAAATAGTATGTTCATTACACAAACATGAAAGTAACGAAAATTGTAAATCATGTAATTTTTTAAAAAATTATAATCAAAATTATAATCATTCTAAGTATTATTATGAAGCTTCTCATTCGCAAAATAATTATGATAAACCATTAAAATATTCATCAAGAATATATTTAGAGAAAATTATTGATAAATATTATAAAAAGAATGAAAAGATAAGAATTAATCATGATAAAATATTAAATCTCAATGATGAATTTGAACAAGCATATCTGGAAGTAAAATGTTCAAAGAGAAAGAATTCCTTAAATGTTCATTTTAAATTGTTTAAATTGCTGCAATTATGTAATGTCAAATGCGATATATCAAATTTTCATAACCTTTCTAGCAAAAGGGAAATTACATTAAATGAATATAATAAAATGTGGGGAAAAATATGTGAAATTAATAAATGGGGGTGGATCAAGTAACATGTATAAAAATGATATGAGTATTATATTTAAAAATTTTAAATATAATAATTCTCCTTTTATTTAATTAGTCTGAATCGCAATCACTCTCAAAGTCAAAACTTATTTCGTCTACGATGGGATTTGTAAATAAATATTTTACAAATTTTATGTACCAAATTAGTTCATTTAAAATAACTTCAAACTCTTCAATATCATTGCTAGTAAAGGTTTCTAAATCTATGAGTTCTTTCAATCTATCAATGTCAATCCCATTAATTTTTGAGAGATTTTGTAGCTCCTTCATTTATTATACAGAAAAAAAGTTTATGAAAAATTAATTTGATATAATCACCACCAATATATTGCATTTGACAATTACCTTCATTGAAAAATTTAATTTCCTCATCATTCAATACATTCACATATCTTCTGGAAGAAATACATTAGTTACTTCATCCTCTCCTACACGTAGAATTGCAAAACATTGCGAGACCATATTTTGTATTTATTTTTCTAAGTTCAATAATGTTATAAATCACATCTTTATTTAAATCAGATAGTTTTGTAGTGTTCACGTAACCAGTTGAATAGTTCAAAATTTTTATTAGCTCTGATTTGTTAACACTCATTTATTATAGAGAAAAAAAGTTTTCCGTTTTTTTTTATGTTTTTTAAAGGGGGTGAAACGCCCCCTTTTGC
>JABUQX010103794.1:5000-12500 GCA_015478945.1 Trachelipus rathkii
AGCGGTGTGGAGCGGTGAGGGTCGTACGAGGCAGAGCATTGAGGTGCGACACAATTTCTGTCTCTGTGTGGTTCGGTTATAAAAATATCCGAGTGCAGTTTTAAAAATATAAATGTGCATTGCTGTTAGACACAATTTCAGTGTCTCGATACGGTGTGGTTGTTAAAGTACAAATGTGCGGTGCTATGCCGTGATGGGCAGCAAACAATATCAGTGACCCTATTCGGTGCGGTGTTGTGCGGTTCTGTGCGGTTGGTACGGAACACCATTTCAGTGTCCCTTTGCGGTGCGGTTGAAAAAATATAAATTAAAAATATAAAATTATGTGCGATGAGAAGAGCACGAAAATTTCAGAGCTTAGCCATTCCTAAATCATAATTTAATAATTGCAATTATAATAATTATAATGGTTATAATAAAAATATAATTATTGTCTGAAAAAATTCTTCACTTAATCTAAGAAAAAATGATAACTCTACGGAATTTGATACCCACGTTTCACTTATTAATATAATAATGATTTTAAGTACAAAGCCCAAGATTTTTTTTATAATTCTTTCTTGTTAAATATAATTAAAGACTCAAAGTTTCCTTTGTTTCAAAAAGTTTCGCTACTCATTATTTAAGCTCTTTTGACTCAATAAAATAAACAACCAAACGAAGAAGATTAAAGTGAATATGAATTGTTCATTAATAACAGATTTTCTATCTAAATTTATTTAGTTTTAGAAATACATGAGACATCATATATCAATATATATATATATATATATATATATATTATATATATATATATATATATATATATATATATATATATATATATATATATATATTTAACTATAGGGTGATTCAAAACCTCTGCAACAAACTCGGAGGACTGATAGAGCAAACGATAAGGAACATTTATTGTTAAATAACCTATGTTGAATGACGCTTCCTTTCAAAAGTTAAGGACGAATTGAAAAGGTACACTAGTTTATGTTGTGTGACGAGTCGGATATAGGTTAACGACGATTTAGGTTTCTCAATTTTAATGTGTTTGTACTTGCGCAATACGGTGTGTAGCTGAACGTCTTTCGGAAAACACGTGGCAATACCTTTACCTTGCCCAATTCATCGTTGATTCAGTACAGTGAAGGCATCGATTACGAATGGATCACTACCCTCTTCCCGAGTTAACCGAAATGATAATGTGTTACGGTGCGGCGAATGGAAATGGACTAAGAGCGCACCTCATGTAAAGGAAACGGTTTCCACACAGAAATCACCCCCACCACACAATGTTTGCTCGCCTTCATCAGCGCCTTCGAGATAATGGGACCGTTCATCCCCGGTGCATCGGTGGAAGACCGCGTAATACGAGGACTCCTGCGTTTGAAGAAGAGGTGCTTGAGAGAGTCTCCAACAACCCGTCGACTAGCACACGCGCCATTGCCTATGCCATGGGTTCAAATCAGTCGTCTGTGGTTCGGGTCTTGCAAGAGCAAAGCCTCCATGCATACCACCTACAGAAAGTACAAGGACTTGGGCAATGGCACGGCGATGCAACAAAAGCAAAAGAAATGTTGAATCTTTAAATACGTCTAACAAGAAAATTTTTTTTTTGCGTTTTTCAGTTAAAAGAAATTTAAAATTAATAAATGAAACCTGGGTAACACATTCCGTAGAATTATCACCTTATGTTAACCCTTTAAGTCCTGAATTATGAAAAAATTGTACGAAAATTATTTCTTTGCAAATTCAAAGGTGAATAGGACCCTATTAAAACATTAGAACTGTTTTTGAAAAAAAATTACATTTTTTAGTGCCAAAATAAAAACGGTCACCGGTGACCGTTCAGGACTTAAGAGTATATTTTAAATTTTTTGGCACTCTAGCAATAATTTGGCTATAATACTGTAAATTACTAACTAAAACATACAAATTAGGTATAAATAAATAGAATAATGTATAGTTTTTCAATTTTTATATAAAAATAATTTGTACATATGAAATATGAAAATATAAAATCATTATATATATATATATATATATATATATATATATATATATATATATATATATTATATATATATATATATATATATATATATATACTATATATATATATATATAATATATATATATATATATATATATATATATATATATATATATATATATATATATACTCTTATACTACACCGTATATAATTTCTTTTCAAATTATATATATATATATATATATATATATATATATATATATTATATATATAATATATATATAATATTATTATATATATATATATATATATATATAGAAGATGCATAGAGAGAGGGTAAAACAAGACTAGACTAATGCTTATGATATTGAACAAAGCATGTGGTATTTTGTTGCCGAGGGAGGAGGCAAAGATGAACTTTGCATTTTTCGCAAATGACTGACATCTCGAGCTTTTTGCAAAGTTTGCAAGTTTTCCTCCCCTCTGTAAACACTGGCCAGTGGGAAAGGTTGTCATGCATGACAGATTGTGCGGGAGCATATTCTCTGTTTTGACCTCTGTTTTCTCGTTCTGCCATTGCTCTGGCCCCGTCCCCGCCCCGGCTTTCGAAGGTCTTCCTTACGGGGTGCCACTACTCCTACAATTCATAAGCCCATGCGCTATGTCCGTTTTGAAATCGACTAGTGGCATGTTCTTTTTGAGGAGACCTTTGCTCACATGGACCCTCCGGTATAACAGCCAGGCATTGACAACGCTAAGGTCCAACAAATAATAAAAGATACGAGTGTACCATTTTCTGGACTTGAAGTTGATCCGGTATAACTCAATGAGCATATCCGCCAGATCAACTCCGACCATGTACTTGTTGTATTCCTAAACAACAAATGGCCTCTCGATATCAACATATTTGTTTTCCTTAGCTTCCCACCTGCGGCACCTATCGTGTGGTTCAATACCAGCATAATTGGATAATAGGTGTACCGACTTGTTATCATACCAACGTATGGCAACACAATCAGTAACTCTATCAACCCAATCATCATAGCTTCCCCTTCCCTCTCTCTTCAGATCTTTTTCATCCTTGAATGTGATTCCTTTCAGTCGATTTGGGCGCACAGTTGATGCAAAGAGAATCCCCTTCTCCCTCAAAACACCTGCCAAATCCATGGACGAGAACCAGTTATCAAAAAATATCTTGTAATTCTTTATTGGGAACCAGCACAAAAGTATACCGTACTTCAGAATGTTATATAAATAACACACTTGTCTGTAAATATATATATATATATATATATATATATAATATATATATATATATATATATATATATATATATATATATATATATATATATATATATATATATATATATATATATATATATATACAGTATATAAATACTAACCTCGAAAATAAGAGCTGAATGGAAAATATACAATGATTTTTGGTAACAAATAAAAAATTTCTGTTCACCAAAGAACACTGTCAATTCAAAGATATATCACTTATTAGCTTGGGAATATATAAATATATATATATATATATATATATATATATATATATATATATATATATATTATATAATATATATATATATATATATATATATATATATATAAACGTATATATATATATATATAAAATTCAAATTTTTTGATTTGGCTAAACTAGAAGCCTCGAAATCCGAAGCGGTCACCGGTGACCGCTATATATATATAGATATATATTATATATATATATTATATATTATATATATATATATATATATATATATATATATATATATATATCTTATATATATATATATATTTATAAACGTAATAAAATGTTAGAAAAAAATTCAAATTTTTGATTTTGGGCTAAACTAGAGCATCGAAATCCGAAGCGGTCACCGGTGACCGCAATATTTCATATATTATATATATATATATTATATATATATATATATATATATATATATATATAATATATATATATATATATATATATATATATATATATATATATATAATATATATATATATATATATATATATATATATATATATATGATATATATATATATATAATATATATATATATGTATATATATATTGTAAAAAAAAAAATCAAAATTTTTTTTTGAGTTTGGCAAAAATAGTAGCCTCGTAGTCCGAAGCGGTCACCGGTGACCGCATGATTTTCAAGTACGTTTGAGCAGCGATAGGTTTATTTTTACGAAAATTTACAAGAATACATATTTCTTTTTTCACATTTTCCCTACATAACAATATGAACAAACACACATAAAAAAATTTTTTATAATAAGTAAATAAAGAATAAAAATTACTATTTCACGCACAAAATCAAATTTTGAGGAGAGAGCCTAAACACACCACTTCTCGCCATGTTGAAAGTGATACTGACTCAAATTTTGGCAGATGAGATATTATCATGATATAATTCGATACTTTTTAAGTTGATTTATAAACAAAAAAAATCGCAAAATCGATAAATTTGTCCAATAATTATCAATCACAGAAAAGCGGTCACCAGTGACCGCTTAGGACTTAAAAGGTTAAATATATGAAGATTTTCTTCAGACACTAAATAAAACCTGTTGCTATATATTCTTTCTATTACTACTAGCTTATTTTTTATATTTTATTAATTTGTGATAATTGGAGTACTATATATATATATATATATATATATATATATATATATATATATATATATATATATATATATATTATATATATATATATTAATATATATATATATATAATATATATTATATATATATATATATATATATATATATATTTTATATATATATAATATATATATATATTATTATATATATATATATATTATATTATATATATATATATATTATATATATAATATATTATATATATATATTAGTATATATATATATATATATAATATATATATATATTATATATAATATATAATATATATATATATATTATATATTATATATATATATATATATATATATATGTATATATATATATATATATATAGTATTATATATATATATTAATATATATAATATATATATAATATATATATATAATATATATACTATTTATATATATATATATATATTAAATATATATATATATATATATATATATATATACGAGGTGGGCCATCGTTACTCAAAAAAAGTAGTTCCGTTATCGTTATTCCGTTACTCGGAAAAAGTAGTTGCGTTATGTTATTCCGTTTCTCTTTGGACCAGGAAAGTAAACGAAGTGCCGTTACTCCGTTACTTTTAGCTTTTTAATATGACATTAATTTCGGTGTCTTAGGCAATTTATTGGTTTGTGTATATTAAATTTTCAACATTATCATTATTATTAAAAAACATACCCTCATGTAAGCCTAGCTCACTTAAGACTTAGTCCCTTGCATCCATCAACGATTTAATTGCACTAGCTACCTTCCCTGCATTCACAACTTTTCTATACACTCTGATCATCCGTTCCCTTTTCATTCAACATATATATACTAAATATTTAAACCCAGACACTTGTTCCAGCTGCTCACCATCTAACATAGCTTCACATCGAGGGCTGTCCTCACTCACAACCATAACCTTACTCTTATATACGCTTACCTTCAAACATCTCCTTTAACATACCCTGCCAAATTTCTTCTACAATCCTCTCAACTCTCTCAGATTCGCACAGAAAACCAAAATCATTTCGTCCATATAATGGTAGGGCATAAATCCTCTCATCTTCCATTCTCCATCATTCTAACCGAGATTGTGGAGTCAGAGTTGGAGTCGCGGAGTCGGTAATTTTGAAAAGAGTGGAGTCAGAGTCGGAGTCTGTGTTGGAGTCGGAGATGGTAATTTTGAAAAGGGTGGAGTCGGAGTCGGAGTCGGAGTCGGAAAATTTTGAAATGACTCCACACCCTGATTTCTAACACCACAACCCATGATTCTAACACCATCACTGCCATCCACCTCTAATTCTTTCCATAACCCCCCATCCATATACAAATTGACATGACCAAGAGACATAAGCACATCCCGCCTCAACTCCGCTATTATATTAAAAGAATCACTTTCACTTCCATATATTCTTAAACACGCTTTACCATCGTCATATATACTTTTGATTCCATTCAGAAGCTTACCAAAACACCATATATCTAGTAACCCTGTCCATAGAGCCTTTTTTATTAATCATTTCATAACACTGCTTGCAAATACAAAAACCTAAATCAATTTTATTCTTCTTCCTCTCCCTCTACATTTTTCCTCAATCATTTTTTCAATGTAAAGATTAGATTTCAAACACATCCCTCTACCACTTCTAAAGCCACCTTGTTCTTCACAATCGTCCATTCAGTCACTCAGATCGGCATTCTTCGACAAAATATAAGTATAATCTTCCCCTACTACACTTAATAAACTATTCCCTATAATTCCTACAGTTACCCTTATCTCATTTACCCTTATAATAAGGTACTATTAACTGCTCTCCTTCAAGTCCTCGGAACTATAAACTCTCCAATATAACATTTTTTGTTGCACAAACGTCCCAATCCAAATCAATCACCATCTCGTGCTACGTTCTTGATCATTTCACCGGTTAATTTTCATCTATACCCTGCAGATTATCATTCTTCCACTTTTCCTCGCTCAACACATTACTCCTCTTATAATGACCTAATGCCAAAATATCCTATTTATTGCACGCATCAAACCCACACACCAATTCACTATCACCTCTTCATTAGTGCCAATGTTATGCAGATTTTTCGAAGTGTTTCCCACCATCATCTAGTCAACATTCATCTCATCAGTTACAAAAGCACCCTCCCTATTCATTATTCTATGCAAATTCCCTTTATTATTTATATAATATTATATATATAATATATATATATATATATATATATATATTAATATATATATATATCTATAAAAATATACTTTAAATATATATATATATATATATAATATAAATATAATAAAGAAATTTAATATATAATATACAGGGTGATTCAAAACCTCTGCGACAAACTCGGAGGGCTGATAGAGCAAACGATAAGGAACATTTATTGTTAAATAACCTATGTTGTATGACGCTTCGTTTCAAAGTTACGGACGATTGAAGGTACACTAGTTTATGTTGTGTGACGCGTCGCATGTAGGTTACCGACGATTTAGGTTACTCAATTTTAATGTGTTTGTGCGTGCGTACATGTGTGTATGCTTAACGTCCTTCGGAAACACGTGGCAATACTTTTACCTTGCCCAATTCATCGTTGATTCAGTACAGTGTAGGCATCGATTACGAATGGATCACTACACTCTTTCCGAGTTAACCGACATGATAATGTGTTACGGTGCGGCGAACGGAAATGAACGAAGAGCGCACCTCATGTACCGGGAACGGTTTCCACACAGAAATCACCCCCACCACACAATGTTTGCTCGCCTTCATCAGCGCCTTCGAGATAATGGGATCCTTCGTCCCCGGTGCATTGG
>JABUQX010103795.1:0-5000 GCA_015478945.1 Trachelipus rathkii
CTGGATGTTCAGGAAAACTGGAAAAACATTCAAAATCAGATAAGCACTGTAAGGCAATTTCAATGGAAAAGGCTAGATTGCAGGGCTTAAGAGCTCCTGTCCAAACACTATTGATTCAACAGAGTGAAAGTGAGAAAAATATTAACAGAGAAGCTTTTTCAGCATTAGTTAGAAGCGCATATTTTTTAGCTAAAGAAGAAATACCTCATACCACCAAATATGAAGCATTAGTTCGTAGGATTTTAGTAAAAAACAACAAACCTCTTGAGGACTGGATTAAAGCCCAAAGTGAGAGATTGACATGCATTAGTAATTTAATCGCTTCAGAGTTATTGCTGTCTATTAGTGAAGTCTTGGTCAAATAAGATGAATATTTACTTAGTGATAGATATTACTCTGTAATGGCAGATGAATCCACGAACATAAATAATCAAAGTCAATTGTCACTGTTAGTTCGCTATGTAGTCCCAGCTCCAGTTTATGAAGTAAGAGAAAGGTTTTTATGTATGGTTGAATTAGAAAAAAAAATGACGGCGAGTCAATATTTTTGGCTATGACTGATGCTTTAAAAAACGAAAACTTTCTTACGAGAAATTAGTATCATGTTCTTTTGACAGTGCTGCGAATTTCAGTGGTAGTATAAATGAAGCAATTTGAAATTCCCTATATTCATTGTAGAACCCACGTTTTATCGCATGCCGTCACTAATTCCAGAAAAAAGTTTCCAATGATTAAGAGGGCTTTACATGTTGTTAAAGATATCTACAAGCTTTTTCATTGTTCTCC
This sequence comes from Trachelipus rathkii, assembly GCA_015478945.1. NCBI lineage: Eukaryota > Metazoa > Arthropoda > Malacostraca > Isopoda > Trachelipodidae > Trachelipus > Trachelipus rathkii. Next base: position 787 of record JABUQX010103795.1, read on the forward strand.
TAAAAGAGAAAAGATTTTTCATGAAATTCAAAAATCACTAGAAGAGCCTGCCTTAAAGATTCCAGAAGCTGAAGACGTACGTTGGTTTAGCATTTATAGTACGGTACATGCTGTGTTTTTATGTTTTCAATCAATAATGATGGCATGTGAACACATTTACAAGGATGGTGCCGATTTAGCAAGTCTATCTGGTGGTATTCTTTTAGAAATGACTAATATTAGTTTTATAGTGAGTTTGGCTATTTTAGATGTAACACTGAGTGCCTTGTCAAATTTAAGTAAGGTTCTCCAAAAAGAAGCTCTTAAACTCTCATCTCTTCCTCAGCTTATTTCTGGAACAGTTGGTCATTTAGAAACAATCATCAAGTTATGTGTTATTGAAAATGAAGATAATGAACTGCATATGAAAATTAAAGGCCTTGAGAATTATGTTTCAGAATTTAAACAAGTAAATTTTACTGATACCAAAAAAATTGTTTAAAAATTGCAAGAGGATTTGTGGAAGAAGTAGTAAACGAAATGAAACAAAGATTTAATGATAAAGCTATAAGATTAATACAGCTATGTGCATATTTTGAAAACTTCAAACAGTTTGTTCAAATGAATGAAAATGAATGTAGAGAACTTTGCCATCTGTTTGGAATTAATGAAATTGATGCCGCTTTGTCTGATTTTAAATCTTTCACACATGTTGCCCGCACAATAAGTTAAACGATACTAGTACAGATGTTGCTTCTTTTATTTTAAGAGCTGATATTGGATATGAAATCTTAAAAAAAATTGCTGAATGTATATTGTGTGTACCTATTTCAACTGCCAGTGTGGAACGATCTTTCAGCACCATGAATAGGATAATGACAAAGCTCAGGAATCGTATGGGACAAGAAACTTTACATTCCTGTGTTAAAGTGTCCATTGAAGGTGATGAAGAGCCAACAGAAGAATTTATTGATCAAGTGATCAACAACTATGCTTCCAAAAAGACAAGACGCATTCGTCTCATTCAAATTTTAAAAAGCATATGTGGCCAACCCTTAGTATATATATGTGTTCTTCCTTTATTTATATAGGATTGTATAATTAATTTGATTAAAATATATATTAACATGTATATCATAATATCTATATATATCTATATGGTCAGGATCTCAAAAAAATATAAATTTATATATGTAAATATAATATATATATGTTTTTTATATATATATATGTATATCTTTATAATAAATATAATGTATATGTGCATATAATATATATATAATATCATATAAATAATATATATATATATATATATATATAATTATATTTATATATATGTATATATGTATATAATCATAATATATATATGTATATTCATAAACATATATCCTATATGTTTTATGTATATATATATATATAATATATATATGTATTTATATAATTATATATATTATATCTATATATATATATATATTACTATAGCTATATCATCATAATCATCATCATAATAATATAATAACATATGCTATATGTATATATATATATTATAATATATATATTATAATATAAACATATATATATATATATATATATGTGTATATTGTATCTTTATTAATATATGTGTATATCATATCTTCTTGTGCTATAGTATAATATATAATGTAATATATGTATACTACATCATATCTATATGTGGCGCCAGTATCTTGTATATATATATTCCACTCCCCCCCGGTATAGTGTAAATCCCCCCGGAAAAAAAAAGTCTGAATAAAACACTGACCACTAGTACATTAGAGCGCTCTTTCAGTACTCTGCGAAGGATCAAGACTTGGCTACGAAGTACTGTGGAATACGACAGGTTAAACGGGTTGGCTATGATGAGTGTACACAGAAAATTTGTGTTTGACAATTATGATTATTTTATTCAAGCAGTAGTTGACAAATTTGCCTCGAACCCAGGGAAATTACTTTTTTAATAATATCAATTTTGCAACTGCTCTATATTGTGAATTTTCCATCATTGCATATTGTATTTGTTATTCTATTGTTTTACTAAAATAATTTTTTTTTAAATATTAATCATTTAATTATCCATACAAATGTTTCTAGTATATAATCTTATTTTCCTTTTCAATTTTTATTTTTATTTTTATTTCAATTTTTATTTTCAGTTTCATTTTTACTTCTATCTTTACTCTTTTTTTTATTTATTTTTATTTTTATTTTTTAAAAAATTAAGAATAAGGATATAAATTAAAATAAAAATAAAAATTGAAATAAAAATAAAAATAAAAAAATGAAGAATATAAATAACAGTAGAATATTTTTATTTTTATTGATTCTTACGTTATTTATATTTTTATTTTCATTTTCATTTTTTTGTTTTATTTTATTTTTATTTTATTTTTTATTTTAATTTTTATTTTTACTCCATCTTTAGTCTTTATTTTTTATTTTGTTTTATTTTTGTTATTCATGTTTATTTTACATTATTCATTTTCATTTTTATTTTTATTATTTATTTATTAGTTTCCATCATCCCACATTTATTTCTATTTCAAATTTTGTTTTTGTTTTTGGTTTTATTTTATTTTCGTCTTTTATTTTTTTTCACTCATATTAACTTTAAATTCGTCTCCAATCATTATTTGTTTGTTAACTACCATACCACTATATTTAATCGCATTTTTTAATTTAAACTTCTGATTTTTAATTGTGCATGTGTATTATTACAGTATCCTGAAGACGAGTCTTGTAAGACTCGAAACGTCGGTGTCAAATAATTGGATAGAATAAATCTCTATGGCTTTGGTTACATCTTTGGTCATCCTGTTTATATGTATATATATATATGTATATATATGTATATATATATATATCTATATATATATAATATATATAATATATATATATATATATATATATATATATATATATATATATATATATATATATATATATATATATATATATATATATATATATATATATAACATATATAATATATATATATATATATATATAATATAAGCTATATATATATATATGTAATAATAATAATATATATATATATATATATATATATATATATATAATAATAATAACAATAATAATAATAATATATATATATATATATATATATATATATATACATATAAATAAATGGAAAATAAAATGGATAAAATGAAATGGAATGGAAATGTGTAACAGCCCAGCCTTATGTAATATGCCAATAATAGTAACATATGTATGTAATATAATATATAATAATAATAATAATAATAATAACATATATATATATATATAAATAATATAATAATAATATATATATCTTTATATATAATATAACTATATGAAATGTTTTTATATTAATAATAATAATAATAATAATAATAATAATATAAATATAATAATATAATAATATGTATGTATGTAATAATATATATATGTAATAATATAATTAATAATAATATATAATAATAATAACATTTAAAAATTTTTAATCGAAATAATTTTTTTTTTTTCTTTTTTATATTTCAGTTATAATATAATAATATATAATAATAATATAATAATAATAATATATCAATAATAATATAATATATAATAATAATATATATCAACTGTATATGTAATAATATATCAATAATATCATATATAATATACATATATATATATACATATATATATATATATATATATATCTTTAAATATATATATATCTATTGCTACATAAATAAATATATATAAAAATATATAAATCTTATATAGAGTTATATATATATATATATATATATATATATATATATATATATATATATATATATATATATATATATATATATATATATATATATATATATATATATATATATATATATATATATATATAATAATAATAATAATAATAATAATAATAATAATATAATAAAAATAATAATAATAATAATAATAATAATAATAATAATAATAATAATAACAACGATAACGATAACGATAATGATGATGATGATGACGATGACGTCATGTACACGTAGGGGAGGTTTATCCCCTCATTTGGGCGGAAATAAATATTAATAAAACATTTTATTGTACATAATTATTTTTCACTCTTTCAGTTCAGCCTCAGTTTATTACTGTTCTTGGTTCTCTTTAACAAATGGTGAAAAATAATAAGAAACTACTTTGAAATAAATAATAAACCACTTCATATATATATATATATATATATA
>JABUQX010103795.1:12500-22500 GCA_015478945.1 Trachelipus rathkii
ACGTATTACGACACATATAGGAGTCAATAAGAGTTGGGTCTACACTCTACCTATAAAACTAATAATAATAATAATAATAATAATAATAATAATAATAATAATAATAATAATAATAATAATAATAATAATAATAATAATAATAATAATAATAATAATAATAATAATAATAATAATAATAATAATAATAATTAGGGCGACAACATTCACAACAACAACAACAACTACTACTACTACTACTACTACTACTACTACTACTACTACTACTACTACTACTACTACTACTACTACTAGGATGAAAAAAAAGGTATTTTATTAAGTTAACGTTCAATGCCTAGAAAAGGAGCTATGCATAAATTATATATGAAAATAAATGAAATATAATTATTATAAACTAAAAGAAACAAATATTTATTTATTTAAGAATAAGTTCAAAGTTTAGAAAAAATATTATATAAAAATAAATATAAATATAAATGTTCCTGATTGAAAAGGAAAATGGGGTTTACAAATTATTAAAGTCATTGTTTACGGCCAAATATATTTATTTATTAAAAGTATGCGATCAAAGCGTAGAAAACAATACAATGTATCACTTTATAGAATAATGTTACAACTAGAATTCGATGCTGGTATCTTTTCCCATACACTTATAGGTTATGTATGTATTATTTATCGGTTGATGGAGTAGCCACACCCCCTTTGAGGTTTAGAACATCCCGTAGAGGGCTGAGACCAGTGTATTCGGACTCAACACCCTTTGTTACATATTGTTTGATTTAACATACTTTATGCAAGTCAAAAACAAGTATTGATTACGGCACCACCCAACTGGCTCCGTTCCCGCTTCATTCCGACTCCGCTCCGGAGTCGGTCCTACTCCTTCTCTGACTCTGACTCTGACTCTTGGTAATAGGTTGTAAGATTCTTGGTAGTAGTAGTAGTAGGTTATAAAAATATTTATTATTTCAAGTTCGTATTGGGACTGATACAACCGACGTTTCATCCTCGGGTGGTCCATACGCCCACCATTATGGAAGTTAAGAGTGTATGCATATATATATATATATATATATATATATATATATATATATATATATATATAATATATTATAATATATATTATATATATATATATATATATATATATATATATTAATTATATATATATTATATATATATATATATATAATATCTTTTTTATTTATTTTTAAGGATACCAAAAGCCATAACCAACTTTAGGTTGGTTTATGGGGTGGGGTGCATGGACTCGAAACCTTAGCTACGCCAAGGCTATATTGTAAGAATGAGGGTTAATAAGTCTGAAGAGGATACGAGGTCTCTAAATGTAGTTAAAATTAAATTTCATCTTTGGGATACCTACTCCCTTAGTATATATATATATACTATTTTATATATATAATATAATATATATAATATAGTATTATTATATATATATATATATATATATATATATATATATATTATATATATATACTATATACCCTGCTCCTGCTTTATCCCCTATTAAGAGGGTAACACGGGGGGACCCACAGGAAATCGACTTTTAAGGCCGTCTATTCTAAACAGCGCCACGCCAACATGTTCGCAGCTCGAGTCTAATCTGCCCCAGGTAGGTAAACTCCAACTGCTAGGTGGAGGATTTGAGCCAGCGTCCTCTTGTATGAGAGTCGACGACTCAGCCTCTGCGCCACGGGGGGGGGGGGCCCAGGGGCGAGGCGTATAATATACTATATATATATATATATATATATATATATATATATATATATATATATATTATATATATATATATATATATATATATATATATATATATATATTATATAATATATATATATATTTTTTATATATATAATTTTTATTTATTTATATAATATATATATATATATATATATATATATAATATATATATATAATATTACACCGTTCCTCACAATACACATCTTTTCAGCCCTTAATCATTATTTTAACATACACATTTTTTCATTTATCTAAAATGACAAATTTAACTTTAGCAAAGTTCCGTACTCATGCTAACTTAGTACATAACTCTGATAATTTCCTTCGAAGATGCCTTGTACACCCTAACAAACTATCTTACCTAACAATACTTGACCTAACCGAACTTAATAACCCAATTGTGTTACCCTAAAATCTTCTCCTTCACTCATCCTACTAAAGATACTAAAATAAAATTTCACGAGTTCATTATTTCATAAAGTTCGTAAAGGAATTCATCTTTTCCCTACGAGAAGTCCCATTTGGGGTCATCCCACGAAGGAGGATGTGAAGTCCCATTTTGGGACTTAATAACGTCACACGAATGTTTCTCTCTGATTGGATAGCTAACACGACGTCAAACCCTTTCAATTAACTACAGTCGCTTCAATCATATATTTTAATAAAAAGTTCGCACCTCACGGGCATAGCCCTATACTAGGAGGGGAATTTATCTAGGTAATTTCTACATAGGATCTGGAATAGAGATAGAACCCGGGCCCTTGGCCATGCGACTCTGTCTCTACCGATTGAACCATATATATATATATATATATATAATATATATATATATATATATATATAACTATATATATATATTATATATTATTATATATATAGATATAATATATATATATAATATATATATATATATAATATATATATATATATATATATAGTTATTTAATTAATTATATGGAATTTTCTACATAAGACCTGTTTTAAAGATACGTGAGTCTATAGCTTATCGCTGGTATAGTGGTATGAATCCTAGCGAGTGATTCATGATATCCCGGAATCGATACTCTGTTTTAAAAGTTGAAAAAAACTTTATATTTTTGCCGTTATTTCACAATATGAGGTAGTAGAAAGATGATTTAAATATCGATTTGGTTAAAAGACTACGATAAATTGAATTGAACCATCAGAAAGGATCTACCGATCTTTTGCTATCCTCTAAGTTCAACTTTCCGGCCTCGAACACGAACCGACGCATTGGAAACACATTGTTCCCTTGAAGACGTGCCTTCGTTCTCGAACTCGATCTTCCCGGTCTTAGTAACGTGATGAAGCCCTCGTAATCGACGTGAGAGACGTGCCGTTGCCCTGGAACGCACGCCGTCGTTATTGAGACAAACTCCTGCGGAGTTGGGGGTCTCAACCAAGTCAGCATCTGACATGACTTAGTAGAAAAGGGTTCGCCGACCTTGGAAACCCATAGTATGACCCATCAAACGTCAAAATCTAGCGATGTTAGGGAAAATCCAAGTCAAAGGCCGACATGACCTGGAATTCCCTGCATCAAATGCCTCGTAGACCTCGAAAACGGCCTCCCAGATCTCGGAAACGCATCGTTTTCCTCGGAAAACGCGCCGTCTTCATTGACGTGCAATGTTGCTATTGGAAAAATCCCCAAACTCTTTCAGAGTTGATGGAATTGGCCAAATCAGAACATGACTTGGTCGACCGTGCCCTGTGGGATTATCGCCGAAAAATTGCTAAAAAGTAAAAAGCGCAAAAAAGTACGAAAAATGCTAAAAAGTGCCAGATTAGCGGACTAGGCTGTCAGATTTAGAGACAAATCTTTCAGTTTTCAGTTTGGTTTTCAGTTGCGGTCCCCTTACTACTGCTATCATTGGATAGGTCAATATTTAAAAAATTCGCAATTACTACCTTAAATTGAGAAAATGAGTTTGAATCATTAGTTTGAGACCATATATGAACTCTGTTTTAGAGAAGTTTGAGGTTTGATAGACTCCCATTAAGATTAACGATATATGGTTTATTTCTATACGAATAGCGAAGGTCTCTATGTAGTTGTTAACAAGTGAACTAGGATTTCAGGGCATGTGCAAATGTCATCTTTTAAGTGGAAAGAGAGACCACACCACCCGTTTACTTGATCGAAGCAAACGTGTTCCGATGTATCCAGGGATAGGATAGTATAACTCTTTACTTTGTTCATTCAAAAATGTTTCGGCTAATACTATGCCGTTAAGTTTGATATGTTGGTAACTTAGGTAGTCCAGAAAAGTGTTGTGATACAGGTTTAGACTTCTTATATTTTCGTGGAAAATAGAGACTGATTCAATTCAGGTGTCGTTTTGCTTTAATATGTCAGGATATATTATGTATTTAGAGTCCACTGTGGTGGTGTTTGTAAGTATTAAATCAGAGTTGCTTTCGACTTTCATAGTTTTAATAACATCTAAACATAACCAATCTAAAAATAGGAGGAAAAATTTTCGCTAAATATATGTTTCATTATATAACAGCCGATTCAATAACGGTATAAATTATGTATTCCTGAAAAATTTATAACTATATTATTATTATTATTATTATTATTATTATTATTATTATTATTATTATTATTATTATTATTATTATTATTATTATTATTATTATTATTATTATTATTATTATTCTTATTCTTATTCTTATTCTTATTTTTATTCTTATTTTTATTTATTTATTATTATATTATTATATTACATTATTGTATTTCATATTATCTTATTATTATTATCCATGTATTATTATTATTATTATTGATATGATAACTATATTATTTTTATTACTATATTATTAGTACATTATTATTATTATTGATTATTTTATTATAGTAGAGTATAGTAGTAGTTGCAGAAGTAGTAGTTGTAGTAGTAGTAGTTGTAGTAGTGGCAGTAAAAATATTTTTTACACACAACTTTATATTTTTTATTTATTTTTGTATCTAGCTTCCAACGAAGAAGAAACGGGGAAAAATATAAACACTTCGAGTCTTTAGCAACAACTCTTCAATCAGTTTTTCTGTTCGTGTTGGTCGATAATAATTTATCATATTATTGAATAATCTCTTAGTATTACTGAGACATAATATTATATATATCATATATATATCATATATACTATATATAATATTATATATATATATATATATTACTATTTATATAATATAATATATGAGCTATATATATATATATCTATATATATATTATAAATATATTCAATACTAAATATATATCATATATATATATATATAAATATATATATATATATATATGCGCGTACGCAGGGAGGCAGGGGGTCTTCTTGGCCCTCTAAATCTTGTCGAAATAAAAAAAATGGACCTCATATATGTTTCCCAAGCAGCATTTTAAGATTTACTAGAACAAAACTGAAAAAGATACATCAATCGATAGATAATGAAGTAAAGAGATAAATATGAAACTGAAAAGTAAAAATATAAAGTAATAACATTAATAAAATAATAATTATTATTAATCAGTACAGAAAATGAATTGTAGTATTGAAATGGATAGTAATTACTAAGTACTAATTACCAACGTATTCAAAACTGAGTCACTTGTATGTTTCTCAAGGTGTATGTGCTTTCATTCCAATTTTTATTGACATCGTTCTTTTGTCAAATTATCGTACATTTTAGAATTTTATTCATGATGTTTTAAGAACATAGTAGAAATATTCTAAATGTCAGTGAAACTCCTTCCTATCTTCATTTCGTTGAAGAATTTTTTACTCGCTATGGTATTACATTTTTTCTAAAGAGTTTTAATGTGTTTTCATTTTCATATAGGCTGCTTATATTGTTATATATCATATCACTTGAACTACACTTCTTCGCTGACATGAACAAACGGAAATTTTTCATCAATTTTTTTTTTTTTTTTTTTCATCATTTACTTTATGAACCATTTATTGCGTTACTGTTCGATAGTTTCAACGTTTTCAAATATTACAAAAAATAGAATAAGTTAAGAAAAATTTAATATTTTTGATTTTCATAAGAGATTAAGAGATTACGGTATAGTACTTAAAATTATTTTTATGCTTGCATTAAATGAGAAATAAAAAATTACACTAGTAATTAATTACACTAGTAAAATTACACTTGTAAATTGCTCATGTAAGAAATTTTGCTAAAGGGTGAAGCTGATGTTTCCAAAATTATTATTATTGCTACTTTTGCAAAAGTTAGAAGGCAAGAGCAAGTCACTTAGCTAGAGCGAAACTTGCGCTCTTGCCCACCTTTGATTAATTTCTCTCTCTCTCTCTCTCTCTCTCTCTCTCTCTCTCTCTCCTCTCCTCCCATATTTATTATACATATATAGTTATATATTATTATATATATATATATATATATATATATATATATATATATATATATATATATATACATATATATATATATATATATATATATATATATTATGAGTATATATATATATATATATATATATATATATATATATATATATATAGTTAGTTAGTTATATATATATATATATATTTATATATATATATATATATATATATATATATATATATATATATATATATATATATATATATACATAGCATATATATAAATATATATATATGTGAATATATATTGTGTGTATATATATATATATATATATATATATTATTATTATTGTACAAACACTTTTGTCCCGCTTGAGCGGGGTAGTGGTGCGTACAGCCTCCCTCATTCACACCCCCCCTCATCTCGCCCTCACCCACCTCCTCCACCCCCCTCTATCCCTCGCCAACATCATACCCTCTTCCTCCCCCATCCCTCCCTCCTCCAACATCTCCTTTATTCCATCCATCCACCTCCTTCTTGGTCTCCCCCTTCCTCTCCTTCCTATCCCCTCCGCCTCCCAAACTCTTCTTACCACTCTTTGCTCCTCCATTCTCACTAAATGCCCATACCATCTTAACATTCCTTTCTCCGCTCTTCCCACCAGACCATTCCTCCAATCACACCTCTCCCTCACCACACTATTCCTAATCCTCTCCCTTCTGCTAACCCCACAAACCGCCCTCAACCCCTTCATCTCAAATACTTCCAACTTCTTCCTGGACCTGGCATTCAACCCCCACGTTTCACACCCATACATCACCGCTGGTACACAGATTTTTTCAAACATACTTATCTTAACTTTTTGTGACAGATCCCCCCCTTTCCATATTTCTCTCAGACCACTCAAAGCCCTCATTCCTTCACCTATTCTATGTTCTATCTCCTCCTTCATCCCTCCCCCCTTACCCAACTCCATCCCTAAATATCTAAAAATCTTTACTTCTTCCAATACTCCCCCCCCCTCCATCCTCTAACCCCTCCCCCTCCTCTCTTTCCTCCTCCTCAAACACTAACACTTTACTCTTACCTGGATTTATTTTAAGCCCCTTTTGTCCACACATTCTCTCAAACTCCCTCACCAAATACCTCAGCCCTTCCGCGTTCTTCGCCACTAGGGCAGTATCATCCGCAAACAGTATCATGTTCACTTCCCTTCTATCATTCCCTTTCATCAATTCCACCCCCCTCCCCTCCCTCACCATTCCTCTACATACACTCTCCATAAACAAATTGAATAGCCACGGCGACATTACACACCCCTGCCTCAATCCACACATCGTCCCAAACATCTCACTCTCCCCTCCTAGCACTCTCACACACATTCTACTATTCCTATAAAAAGCCCTGATACCTTTCCCTAAATTACCCCCCACCCCATTTTCCTCCAACACCCTCCACATTTCACCCCTATTCACTCTATCATATGCTTTCTCTAAATCTAAAAAACATCCATACACTTTCCCTTTCCTCTCAATACTTTTCTCCACAAGCATCTTTAGTGTAAACACTTGGTCCACACACCCTCTTCCCTCCCTAAATCCTCCTTGTTCTTCCCCCATTCTCCCCTCCGTTAAACCTCTTACTCTCTCAATCAGTATTCTTCCGTACACTTTCCCTACCACACTTAAAAGACAAATACCTCTATAATTTCCACATTCCATCCTATCCCCTTTCCCCTTATACAGGGGAACCAAACAACCATCCATCCAATCCTGTGGTACCTCACCACTCCTCCAACATATGTTAAATAACCTATGCATCCATTCCTCCACCCCTATACCTCCCTTCTGCAACATTTCCATTCTCACACCATCCAGACCAGCGGACTTCCCTTTTTTTCCTTTATTCACTGCCCTAATAATTTCCTCCATTTGTATTTCATCCTCCCCCTCCCTCCCCACTACATTTCCCCTCCTCACCTCTTGCATATCTTCCTCCCCTACCCCACCCCCTTCATTTAATAGTCCACTAAAATACTCCCCCCACCTCTTCCTCACCCTAACCTCTCCTCCTATCCAGTCCCCATCTTCTCCCTTAATCCTCTCCCCCAACCCCTCCTTCTTCTTCCTTTTTTTATTAACCTCTTTCCAGAACATCTTATTCCCTGATTCAAAATTTTCCGTCACTTTTCTACACCAATCCTCTTTTGCTCTTCTCTTCGCCCTCTCCACCGCCCTCTTTGCTTCCACTCTAACCCTTCTATATTCCTCCCAGCTATCTACTCCCCTACTTCCCAACCATTTCACATAAGCCTCCTTTTTCCTTTTCACCACCTCCTTCACCTCCTCACACCACCATTCACTCCCTTTCCTTCTGCTTGCACCCACCCTTTTTACTCCACATACCCTTCTAGCCTCTCCACATACTGCCTCTCTAAATCTCTTCCACTCCCCTTCCACCTCCCCAATATATATATCATATATCTCCACCTATCCTCCATACCTCTCCTAAACTCCCTCTTACACACTATCTCCTCCAATTTTTCCACCTTTATCACTTCCACTCTCCTCTTTTCTCCCCTTTCCCTAACCATCACCTCTCCTCCCACCCTTATCCTGGCAATCACCAAATAGTGATCTGATATCCCCCTCCCCGCCCCTCTAAATACATTTACATCTAATAATCTACCTCTATCCCTCCCATTTACACACACATAATCTAGTATCGCCTTCCCCCCCGTTATCTCACTCTTCCATGTATACTTATGATTATCATTTTTTTTAAACCAAGTATTCCCTACTATCATTCTTCTTTCGACACATAACTCTATCAGGCTTTCTCCATTATCATTCCTCTCCCCAACCCCAAAAGGACCTATTATTCTTCCTACCTCCTCCCTTCCCACTCCTGCATTCAAATCTCCCAGTAAACAAATTTTTTCATTTACCCCGAAACTTTCCCAACACTCATTCAATTCTCCCCAGAATCTTTCTCTCTCCTCCTCTCTGGCTCCATTCACTGGTGCATATGCACATATAAAGACCCACATTTCCCCCCCGAATTTTACTTTTACCCACATTATCCTAGAACTAACCTGTCTACACACCCTCACCTTGTCCCACATCTCTTCCCTCATAACTATTCCCACCCCTTCCCTCGCCCTCACTCTCTCGCTCACCCCCGATACCATACCTTTGTATTTTCCGAAATCTATCTCCCTCTTTCCCTTCAACTTCGTTTCTGTTATCCCTAACACATCCAACCTTTTTTCCTCACACATCAACCCCACTTCCTCCCTTTTCAAATCCTCATTTACCCCTCTCACATTCATACACCCCACCCTAATTACCACTCTCCTCCCCATCTTTCCCTACTTCTATATATAACTCAAACAGGCTGTACGCTTTACGGGACCCCCCCCCTAGGTACTTCCCAACTCCTAGGGTTACCACCCCGCTCACCAACCCACAATAACAATAACCAGATACGCTAAAACAATATAAAAACAATAAAAGGTTAAAACCCACACTATCAGTTTATATCTATTCCCCCACCCTCTTCCTCCCCCCCCCCTCCTCCCTTCCCCCCCCCCCCTTTCCTTTTCCTTTTAAATTCCCCTTAAAACTTAATTATCCATTAAAAACCTTTATTTACTTATTTATTTAAAATTCCTTAAAAACTGACACACATACGATATATAAAATTTTCAATAAATAATACCTTACCAATGCAAACGATTAAAGTAACTATGACAAACAATAAACAAAATATATCTACTATACCTACCACACGAACGAACTGAGATTTACAGTTATAATATAATTGTCTATTAACGGTATTAACACCAGGAATAACTGGATTCTTACTCAC
>JABUQX010103795.1:32500-37518 GCA_015478945.1 Trachelipus rathkii
TTGCCATGAAATTCGAACCTTTAACCTTGCCATATACATGGTGTTCAATTTGCGCCCACGCCAGATTTTCTGGCCACTCGGCCCAACCCGTCACATATGTTTCGTTCCATAACTTGAACGCATGTATGGATCTATCCTAACTTATTTCCATCCGCGGACACACACACACACACACACACACACACACACACCACACACACACACCACACACACACACACCAATTTACTTACACACAGATTTAATTACACTCACACAGATTTACATACACACACAACAGATTTACTTACCACACACACACACACAACACACAGATTTACTTACACTTACACTTATACCACATTTACCACTATGTCACTATACATACATTCACTATGACAGTTATACACACTATGACACTTAATAAGCACTTACACGCTCCATAGGACACTTACATTAAACCATATACACTTACATTAAACCATAGACACGTTACGTTTTACACTCACCACACTCGATATTTGATGTCTCAACTTGATGGCCCTCAGCATTAATGCCTCAACTTTGAGCCCTCCAGTATGTATTGCCTCAGCACTTGATGGCGCTCAACTATTGAGTTCATCTTTGATGACTTCATCTTTGATACCATCTATATTGATAATCTTTTTTGTGATTTCATCTTGATGAAATCATCTTTGTTGGCTCATCTCTACCCTACACCATAGAACAGAGTTAATATTAATGTCTTCCCCGTAGATCATAAGGCTACGCCAAGGTCGCAGGCATGATCCCTCCCGGCAGCGAAAGGCCCACGACCCGCAACCCGCAGGTTGCGTTCACGCCGCGTTCCCGCCACGCGTGCGCCCGCACGGCGCAATATTTCCGGCGTAACCGCCGCCGCGTGCGCGCGGCAGGCCGCAATATTTTCCGCGTAAACCGCCGCCGCGTGGCGTCCGCAGACGCAAAATTCCCGCGCGAACGAAAATATGATATCAATGTAAACTATTCAAAGAATTTCTTTTCAAATAAACTATATGAGTCATTCATTTTTTACTACAATTGTACGAAATTTATTAAAAACAATTGATACTTTACAACCTTAAAGCAGGTAAATCAGTATCAATAGAGGTGGTATTAACCTAAACCCTTAGGGCATTGTATGCATTTGTTTTACTGCTTTACTGCTTTAACTCTCTGCTTACTGCTTTTAACTCTGCTTTACTGCTTTAACTCCCTGCTTTACATACCTATAAAGCAGTAAATCAGTAAATCAGATAATCACAACAAGGGAATTAGTATGCTTTTGTTTTTTACTGCATTTTACTGCTTAACGTATCTGCTTTTTACTGCTTAACTCTCTAGCTTTTACTTGTTTTTACTTTCTGCTTTACTGTTTTAACTCATGATATTTATTAACATTATGATTTTTTTATTTTGTTTTAATACTTTTTATTTATTTTTTATTATTATTATTATTTTATTTTTGTTTTAATTACTTTTATTATTTTTATTTGTTTTATACTTTTTATTTAAAAATTGAATGTAAGAAGAAAAAAACCAGTTATAAACATTTTATTTTAATAAAAATGTACGAAATTTTATTAAAAACATATTATTTTTACTGCTTTACAGCTTTAATTATCTCATTATTCATTATTCACTTAACGAGTATGGATTGGAGAAATTTACGTTCCGAAGTCCGGCTACATGTCTTGTAGCTGGACCGACAGGCTGTGGTAAAACCTTTCTATTATTAAATATTTTTAAAGAAATGGAGATTTTGAAACAGCCCCTGTAAAAATAATATGGTTTTATAATGTTTATCAGGAAAAATTTAAAGAATATAAAGATGTTAATTCATTTCATGAAGCATATACGATAATTAGATCGCTTGGACAATATACCGGTCACAAAAATTATATGTTTAGATGATTTAATGCACAAATTGAATTTGGAAATAGCAGAAGCGTTCACAGTTTATTCTCACCATCTAAATATCTCTGTGTTTTTCATAACACAGAATATCTTTCATCAAAGCAAGCATATGCGAAGTGTTTCTTTAAACACACAGTATTTACTGTTGTTTGGCCAGAGAAGAGACATGAGTCAAATTAATGTATTGGCAACTCAAATGTTTCCCCTTCAAAGGAAAGAGTTCTTAAAAGTATATAAAGAGGTTACTTCATTCCCCCACGGTTATTTGATGTGTGAACTTCACCCCAAAAAACACGCAAGGTGTTGCTCCGTACCAACATTCTTCCGTATGAGATAGAAGAAACTGTAAACATACCTGAATAATGAGTTCTCTAGTTGTAAAGTATTTACCTCTTATTAAAAAAATGTAAAAAGCTGAAAACTTCTGAAAAACGTAAACTAATTAGTGCGGATGAGAAATTCATCCAGTGAGATATGTGAAGTCTGTTTAAATGATTATAAAAGGAAATGTTCCTTTAAACAGACCTCAGAAGGTAAAGCTACGTCGTTATAGGAAACATCATTAAAAAACTCTCTTCAATATAAAAAATCCTGAAATAAAAAAGAAGTTAGCTACAGAGAGGAGGAGAGATATTCCTACCATTACTTCTTCTCAGTTATGCTCCCACTAATAACTAAGTGGTTGGCACCATAATGAGAAGGTTGCTGTACTTCCATATAATGAGTATGAGAAAATGGAAGTATAATAATACAGCCATCATGTACAGAATTCCATTTTCAGCCGCTTCATTCATTCACACAATCTAATATAGCCCAGTATTGCCACCCCGCCAGCAAAATCCCAATCCCGACCTATATACGCAGATATCTACATTCCTAATGCATTGACCATTACAACCTCCTTTCACATCATTCAACAAACAGCGGAACCCTCAGAATCCTTTATTGTGAACGACTTCATTATCTTTCAGCAGCCTCTAACTCTAGTTTATATGATTCCTAAAAGTGAACAGCTAACCAATACGGAAAAAGAAAGTGTACAAATATTAAATTCAGACCATTAACATCCATGGAAGAAACGCATCTTATTACCAAGAGGCCAACAAAAATTGATAGATCTTAAAGACTTGCACCTACATCCATCCCTACGTATTCCGCTAACCGATAATGTAGATATACCTAATGAAGTAAAACTTGAAGTGAAAAATGAAGATATATTTAAAAATATCCTGGAGGAGAGCTTACCTATTAGAGTGCGTAAATCAGGAATAGCTTTATATAATATTTTAAAAGAACAATTATCTTTGAATGAAGCAGGACAGGTCGTAATTGATGATGAAATAGTTAAAGGGTCAAATATTGTGGATTTGATAGCTGATCTCTCCCGTAACTGGAAGAAAGGCCCTGTAAAAGGATGGAATGAGATCAAACAAGAACTTCAGACTATTAATTTCCCCAGAAGTTTAATCTTAAATACACAACGATTAGCAGACTTGGATAATATCCCCATTACGCCAAGACCTGATTCAAGTCCATCAGGCACTTCTTACGCATCAGATAAATTTAAACGTGTTACCAGAGGCCGAATAAGAAAAACACCTTATAATAGGCCTAGCTGGATTAAATCGTAATTACTGTATTATCATATCATATTTAGTTGTAATGATTTGTGTATAAATAATGTTATTTTTAAATCTTTTCTTTTCTTATCCCTTGGGCCCTAATATCACATTTTTTACAAATTATATATATAATATATATAATATATATATATAATATATATATATATATATATATAATATATATAATATATATATATATATATATATATAATATAATAATATTAACGCATTACACGTGCGTCAGTAGACAACATGGAGGCGAAGGAGGTAGTTGATAAGTATTACTTCAATTTGAGGGGAGCCAAATAGTTTTGGGGGTTTCACTAGATTTGCTTTAAGGATATCCTAATATTGAGAAAAAAGAGTTAAAGCATATTGAGCGGTGAAAAGAGGCATTTACTCTACATAAACCTTGTAAGAAAAATTTCCTTACACGGAAAAACCATATTCGCAGTTCGATAGCAATATGGCAGTTAGAATTATCGGAAATGATTAACATATAGTTCTTATAATGAAGGTTTTCAATATATACTTTTTACAATTGACGTATACTCTAGATACTTGTGGTTGAAGCCAATAAAAGATAAAAGATCAGCCACAGTTGCCGATGCAGTACTTGAAATTATAGAGGACGAGCGGAGAACACCTAAATCATTTTGGACAGATTCAGGAATGGAATTCAAGGGGCGTGAGTTTCAGGAGCTGCTCTGGGAGTATGGTATAAATTACAATACATTTTCCGTAAACAAAGCGGCAATAGTGAAAGAGTACAGACGTACTATAAAGAACGCATGATAGGTATTTTACTAAAATTGAATACTTTTAATATATTGATATACGCGATCGGCTTATTCTTATACCGGTCTTTACCATAGAACTATAAAGTCATCACCTTTAGAAATGTCAAAACTAGAGGCAGTAGAACCCACCTACATGAAAAAGAAACAAAATAAAAATAATTCAGGAATAAAGGTAAACGATTATGCTAAGAGTTTCTCGAACAGAAAAAGAGTTTAGAAAGATATGAATCCGGTGGACTACGAAGTTTTTAAGTGGCAAATATCCGACCCACTTCAGTCGTGATAGTTTTAAAGTTATATTATCTGAAAGATTATAAAATGGTTGAAAAATAAAAGGCGGATTTTTATAAACAAGAAATACCAAAAAGTTAAGGTTCAATCCTGTAAACTCATGGAATATAAATTAGAAATATTAGCTACGAGAGAAAAGGGAAAATAAACAGTATTCTGTGTGAAATGGAGGGGATTACCCTGCAGAAGTTTAATACTTATATAAAAGCAAGTGAAGTTAAGAATTATTAATCAGTTGTCATTACAATCATGGAGAGTGTAGACCACTTCTATTTAACTCTTCCGTCTTCAGCGTCTTTGGATTTACATCCTGATAATAAACTCTCGGATTTTACAACTGTGTTAATGAATCCTATACAACTTGAAAGAGAGGTATACGAAGTAGGATTATGT
>JABUQX010103796.1:0-27951 GCA_015478945.1 Trachelipus rathkii
TAAGTTAGCGCTAGCGTTGGCGTGTGTATGTGTGTGTGTGTGTCGTCTTGTATAATATAATAATATATTATATATATATATATATGATATATATATATTATTAGTATATTATAAATATATAGTAATATATATATATATATATATATATATAATATATATGATATATATAAATATAAAAGTAAGTATATAGTATATATATATATATATATATATGATATTATATATGATATATTATAATATATATATAGTATATATATATATATGATATATATATATAGTAATAATAATACTATATATATATATATTATATATTAATATATTATATATATAGTATATAATCATATGTATGTATATATACTAGTATATATATATAAATAGTATAATATTTATTAAAGGTATAATTAATATAAGTAGTATATAATATATATATATATTATAGATATATATATATATATATATATATAAGGATATTATATAATATATAGTAATAGTGATATAGTATATAGTAGGCCTATAAAAGTGTTAGAAAAGAAGACTGAACTCAATAGTGAGGAGCAACCTAGGCAACTTGTAATATACACCAATCGATCCCCATACCTTATAACCTAGGGGTAGACACCCAAATTAGGGCTATTCTAGGCTCAGGGGAAGCTAGAAAAAGGCTTGAAAAAAGTGGGCACTCAGTTGGGCACTATGTGGGCAGCTCAGTTGGCCTATGTGGCGACTGCACGTGCACTCATGTGGCACTGCACTTGGCCTCATGTCGGCACATTCGACGCTTGCACGTCATAGAAATACTCATGAGAGACACTAATAGAACAACCTAGATAGCTTCTTACGGATGATTGGGAAGCCAATCGAAGGTTGAACCAGTCAGATGAAATCTGAGTCATCAAAGGATGAACCATTCAAATATAGACAGCCGATAAAGATGACGTCATCAAAGATGAGTCATCAATAATGCTGAGGCATTAAGATATTTTTATTATTATTATTTTATTTTTATTATTAATTTGTTAATATTATACTTAGTGTTATTTTACTTAGTTTATTTATATCTTAAGTGTTTTACCTGCGTGGTGCGGTGGTTCGTTCTGACTTTGGGTCGGAAGTTACGCATGCTGCGCCCTGGTGTTCAATTTGACCTTAGGGGAAGACATCAATAATTAGTTCTGTTCTTGATGTATGGGTATAAAAAGGTTATGAAATAGGTTAGAAAATGCGATCAATGCTCGGGCATCAATCCATTCAAAGTTGTAGTGCATCAATTGCTGAGTTCATTTTCAATCTGAGTCAATCTAATAGTTTTATGTTGCTTATTCTAATTATATTATTTCGTAATTGTTGTATGTTTAAGTGTAATGTTTTGTTGTGGATTTGTATTAGTGTATTATGGGCTTAGTTTATATTGTCTATTGTTATATGTTGTTATAGTTATATGTGTCCCATATTGGTTATTTATTTCATAGTGTATTATTTTTATTATATTGTCATTTATTGTTTTTATGTGGTTGTATATATGTGTTATCATATTTTTGTTTGTTTTGTTATTTTTATTTTTTTTTCTATTATTTTTATTGTGTCTTTATGTTTGTTTCTTATGTTTGTTGTGTGTTGTGTTCGTGTGTTTTGTTATGGTGTTCATTTTTTTTTGGTTCTGCTTTAGTGTTTAAATGTTGTTCTTAAGTTGTTGGTTGTATTTGCTCGTATATTATATGTTCTTCTTTTAGCGTTTTGTTCTTTGTAGTTGTGGTGTTGTGTTGTTGTGTTTCTTTTATATTAAAATATTTTTTTTTTTTTTATTTTATTTTATTTATTAATTTTATTTATTTTATTTATTTTTTTATAGTTTATTTATTAATATTTTCATTCTTTACTTATTATTTTAATTTTTTTTTTTTTTTTTTTTTTATATTTTTTTATTATTATTTATATTTAATTATAATTTAAATATTTGTTTAATTTTTTTTGTTTTTTTTTTTTATTATTTATTTTTTTTATTTTTATTTTATTTATTATTTTTATTTTTTTCTATATTATTTATTTTTTTTTTATTTTATTTTTTTTTATTTTTTTTGGATTTTTTTTTTATTTTGATATATTATTTTATTTTATTTTAATAATTATTTATTTAGTATTTATTAATTATATATTATGTTTATATTTTTTTTTTATTTTATATATTTTTTTTTATTTTTTTGTTTTTTTTTTTTTTTTTTTTATATTTATATTTTTTTATTTTTTTTTTTTTATTTTTTTTTTATTTGATTTTTTTTTTTCCTAAAATTTGTTTTTATATTTTATTTTTTCTTTATATTTTGGTTCAGATTATTTCTTTTTAAATTTTTAGCATTCTTATTTTGATATATATTATATTATATTATTTTATATATTATATTATATTTTTATTTTTTATTTTTATTTATATTTATTTATTTTATTTTATTTATTATATATGTTTATTATTGCTGATATTATATTATTTATGATATTATTTTTATATTAATATTATTATATTTTGTTTAAATATATATAGTTTTATGGCGCTTATATTTAACTATATTAGTAATAGAGAATATATTATTTTATTTTTATTATTTTTATTTTATTTTAGTTATTGTTATATATTATATATATATTATTAAAAGTCTAAAAGGATATATATATATATTTATTATAATATAGCTAGTAGTCTATACTATGGCTATAAAGGTGTGTAGATAAAAAGACTAAACTGCATGAGTAGGAAGCATTACCTAGCAACCTTGTAATATAGCACGCAATGCGATTCCTCATACCTTATAACCTTTAGGGAGTATGACTACCCATATTAGGGCTATTTCTAAAACGGCTCAGGGGAAGCTAGACAAGGCCTTGAAAAAAGTGGCACTCAGTTGCAACTGATGTGGCTAGCGAGTTGGGCACTATGTGGCAACTCACGTGCATCTATACATTGGCACTCACTTGCCTCAATTGGCATCTCATTGGCACTCACCTGGCACTCACTGCTGGCACTCATGAATATCATAGAACACTAATAGAACAACCCTAGATACTTCTTACGATGATTGGGAACCATCAAAGTTATACATCAATAAAATCTTATCTCAAGATGAACCATCAATATAGGACACCGATAAAGATGACGTCATCAAAGATGAGTCATCAATAATGCTGAGGCATTAAGATATCGAGTGTGTAGTTGTGTGTGTGGGTGCCATCAGGTGCATCAAAAAAACTACAAGGTCAAAAAAAGCTAACAGACCAAGATTGTCTCCCTGAATCAAAGGGTTTGACCGAGAAATTGTGGGTCTCACAAAATTGCCTCCCTGAAACCAAAAGTGGCCGTAAAATTAGGGTTGCCGAAAATATTTAGGATTGGCCAAAAATTATGGGTTGGCCCAATAATTGACCCATGGAAACCAAGGTGGCACGTGTGTGTGTGTGTTGTGTGTGTGTTGTGTGTGGTGTGTGTGTGTGTGTGTGTGTGTTGTGTGTGTATGTGTGTGGGTGAGTGTATAAGTGTCATAGTGAATGTGTGTATAAGTGTCATAGTGTATGTGTGTAAAGTGTCATAGTGTAATGTGTGTATAAGTGACATAGTGTGTATAGGTGTCATAGTGTCTATGGGTGGGTGTATGTGTGTATAAGTAGCCTAGCGGTTTGTGTGTGTGTGTATATAGTAGCCTAGCAGTTGGGCGTGTGTTTATAAGTAGCCTAGCATGTGTGTGTGTGTGTTTGTGTGTGTGTGTGTGTGTGTGTGTGTGTGTGTGTGTGGTGTGTGTGTGTGTGTGTGTGTGTGTGTGTGTGTGTAGGGGTAGGTGTGACCGCGGATGGAAATAAGTTAGGACAGATCCATACAGGTCAGGTACCTACATGACCTCATGTTAGCACAGTTACCTACCAAAGGCAAGGTGGCAGGTACCTGGATGTGCTCGCTCACCTTTAAGAATGGTCAATTTCAGCCCTTGATAACGTATCAAGGCCGAAATATCAAGGTCAAAACCGAAATATCAAGGTCAAAACATCAAAAATGGGGCTAAGGCCGTAAAGGGGGGCCGAAATAGGGGGGCACTACGTACAACGGTTGCTACGCAACCGTTTGGCGCGCCCCTTCTTCGAAGGGGCGCCGGCGTCAAGAAGGTCAAGGCCCAAAAAGGTCAAGGCCAAAAAATTACAAGGCCAAAAAAAATTACAAGGCCCAAAAAGGTTAAGGTCAGGTAAAAATTTGGGCTCAAAAAATTCAGGTTGCCAAAAAAGGTCAAGGTAAAAAAAGGTTAAGGTCGGTCAAGGTCAGGGTGGTCCAAAAATGAGCCGGTGTGCAATACAGCCCTCCTACTACTGTTGAAGTTAAGAGAAATTATTAAATTTACAAGGCATTTAAATATATATTTTCTTGAGCTTTCGTTCCTAAAACTGGAACCTCCTTCAGAAGTGATATATTATAAACTTAACATTAAAAAAATTAAAAAAAAAGCAAAAATAAAAAAAAAAGCAAATGATCTTAAACGCCGCCTCTATCAACACAAACATGACCTTCTACATGACAATCAAAATTCTTCCCTGACACTCCATCGCTCTACATATAATCATTTCATTAACATTAACCAAATGACACCAATCTTACATGTACAAAATTTACAAAAACGTAAACTCACCGAATCCTTTTGTATCATTAATTCAAATAATTTTAATAAACAAAAAGGCGATTACAACATTGACACAATACAAAATAATATACTGAGAAACACACAATTTTAAAAAAAAATTAAATTATCCAAACTTTGAAATCTAACATAACTAAATAATTTTTGCTTTTTTTTTAATTTTTTTAATGTTAGTTTATAATATATCACTTCTGAAGGAGGTTCCAGCTTTAGGAACGAAAGCTCAAGAAAATATATATTTAAATACCTTGTAAATTTAATAATTTCTCTTAACTTCAACCTTTGTATCTTCTAATTGATTCCTTCAAATTTCATCAATAAGGCCCTTCTACTGGTAAATATTTACACTAGCGATCACTGCTTTAACTCCTATATAATATTATATAATATAATATATATTATATATATAATTAATATAGATATATAATATATATATATATATATATAATATATATAATATTATATATATATATATATATATATATATATATATAAATTGTATGAGATCGTATGGGTACATGGAGATGTCAGACGGAATAATGTTGAGGAGAAGAGGTGATGGATTGTATTTAGAAAAGGGCTAAATTTGATTTGCTCGCTGTACTGAAACAAGATGAAAAGAAAAGGTGAAATTGAGTGGTGTGATGTGTAAAATGTGTGCGTGCTGGTGTGGAAGAGAATGAGAGATGGGAGAGAAAGGAGTTGCATTTTGATGAGTTGGCCTGTGGTACAAGCTATGGTAGACTTTGTGTTTGTGAGTCCTAGAATTCTAATGGTTAAATTTAAGTTGAAAAGGTCAAAATTTGTGTGGTTTGACGTATGGTCTATCTGAGGGAAACGTTGAAGAGAGTTACGATTTTTTGGGATAATCTGAATGATTTTTGGATGGAGGTGAGTAGGAGCTTCAGATGATAGTGTTGGGGGACCTGAATGGTGGATAGGTGATCAAAAAAAGGGATGGTATAAACAGGTGGTTTTGGGGTGCGAGAAAATGAGAATGGTAGGAAGGTTGGATTTGATTTCTGTGAAGAGAGAGGTATGTGTGGTAAGTAATACTTTCTTTAACACAAGAGTATCCATAAGTATACTAGAGTGGTTTAGGTAGAGATGGTATCGAAAGTGAAAAGTATGATTGATTTTGTGGTGGGAAGAAAGAGATGTTGAAGTAAGTGTTGGATGTTAAATCAGGAGGGGTTTTAGGAAGGATTACGGATCATTATGTTGTTCTAATTAAAGATTAAGTTATGGGGCCTTGGATGGAAGAGGAAGGTATATCGAAAGGAAAGTAGGTAAAATTAAGAGTGAGAAGTTAAGTGAGCAAGACAAAAAGGGAAAAGTATGTAAGAGCGCTCGCTAGTAAATCGTTTGAATGTGAAAAAGTTGATACTGAACAAATCGGGGGCAAATGAAGAAGCAATTGTTAGTAGTGCATAAAGGAAGTGTGGTGGATGTGCTAAAGTAGTGAGTGTTAATTAACAGCGAATGGTGGAATGAAGAGGTGATGAAAGCGGCTAAAAGTAAAAAAGAAAGCGTGGTTGAATGTACTAAAACAAATGATGAAGTTTCAAAAGAAAGGATGCTTGAATTATATAAGGAGGAAAAAGAAATACTAAAAGATTGTAGGAGAAAACAAGAGGTAATGAACAGTTTTGAAGAGGTTGAATGAGGGCATACAAGGAAATAGGAAGCTCTTCAGGAAGGAAGCGCGAAGGTTAAGAATGAGAATAAGGGGAATCTGCTTGAATAATGACTAGGGAATGGTGCTTTTGTAACTGGAGAAATGGATGTGAGGGGAGTGTGGAAAGAACAATTTTCGAAATCTGCACAATATTAACAGTAAGGATGAGGTGTTAGTGAATGGTTGGTTTTGATGTGCAAGAGGATAGGTATTTTGGGGAATGAGGTAATTAGTAAGGAGGAGGTAAGGGTAGGGTGAGAAAGTTGAAGAATGGTAAATTCTCAGGTATAGATGAAATAACTAGTGAAATGATCAAGAGCGAGGCGAGAATGGTGATTGATTGATTGGAAGTTGTGTAATGAAAGCGTTTATGGAAGGTATAGTTTCCAAGGATTGGAGGAGAGCGGTAATAGTACCCTTATATAAAGGGTAAGGGAGATAAGGGAATCTG
Organism: Trachelipus rathkii; assembly: GCA_015478945.1. Lineage (NCBI taxonomy): Eukaryota > Metazoa > Arthropoda > Malacostraca > Isopoda > Trachelipodidae > Trachelipus > Trachelipus rathkii. The sequence goes on from JABUQX010103796.1 coordinate 6,797, forward strand.
TAGAAATTATAGGGGAATAAGTTTAGTGAGTGTTGTAGGGAAGGTATCGATGCCTGGTATTGATCGAACAGAGTGCGTCGAGTGACTGAGGGACTGATTGGTGAAGAACAGGTGCGTTTAAGAACTGGTAGAGGATGTGTGGGATCAAATCTTTACATGAAACAAATGAATTGAGAATGAGGAGAAGAGAAATAAATTAATATTTAAGGTTTTATGGATTCTACAACAGGCAGTTATGATAGAGTTAATAAGAAGCCTTTAATGGCAAGGTATTAGTGAATATATGGTGTTGGTGGTAGGCTTATGAATGGAAATCAAAAGTATGTAATGACGATAGTGAACATGTGTAAGAATAAACTGGTGTCATGGTGATTGGTTTAGGATTAAATAGTGGGAGTGAGACACTGTTGTTTATGTCCCTGGTTATATCAATTTGTATATGGATGGGTTATGAGAATTCGAGGTGGGAATGGCAGAAAATGGTGTTAGAACGGAGAATGGAGAATGGAGTTGGAGGGTGCCCTACCTTTATATGCGGATGATTTTGGTTCTGTGTGCGAATCTGAAGAAAGTTTGGAGGATTGGTAGAGAGATTTGGCAGGTATGTAAAAGGGGTTTGAAAGTAAAACGTAGATAAGAGTAAAGTTATGGTTGTGAGTGAGGAATCCTCATTGTGAAGTAATGTTAGATGGTGAGAAGCTGGAGCAAGTGTCTGAGTTTAAATATTTACGGTATGTGTTGGATGAGAAGGGAACGAATGAATGCAGAGTTAGTATGAAGTTGTGAATGGCAGGATACTTGCGGTGCAGATTAAATCGTTGGGGAAGTAAAGGGACTAGTCTTGAGTGCGCTAGAGTCTTACAGACGGTAAAAGTTGTTACTGTGGTTATTTGTATGGAAGTGAAGACTATGTCCTGGAATAAATATAGATCCTAAAGTTCAATTGTGTTCAGATGGACAATCTTAGGGGGCCAATGCTAGGTGTAGAAGAATTGATAAAATGAAGGAATGAACGTATTAGAGAGTTGTGTGTGTGAAAAAGGGTAAATGAGAGAATAAATGAAAGTGTTTGAAATGGTTTGGTCACGTGGGAAGGAGGATGATAGTCGTTGGTTAAGCGGATGTATAGTGGAGAGTGTTGGGAACCGACCGGCAGGGAGACCGGAAGAGAAAGTGGATTGAGTGTGAAACGAATGTCTGAAGGAGAGAATGGGGGGTTTTGTATGGGGGCATGGTTGTGGCCCACCTGGGCCAAGGATGAACCCTTACATTGACGTTACCCATAGTGAGGGTCCGTCGCGGTCACATGAAGCTTCGAGGGTGGATTTTCTGTCTGTGAAGAGCTTTTCACTAAATTAATGGTACAGAGGGGGGAGTGGTAAGGCTGGACTTTTCGACATTTGTCCTACTCTCCTACTGCTTTTCTTTTCCGATGCTTGTACGCCCTTACTCCAATCTTGGGAAAATGAGGTAGATAAAGAAATATATATTATATATATATATAATAAATAATTAATATATATATATATATGATATATATATATATATATATATATATAGTATATATATATATATATATATATTATATATATATATATATATATATATATATCCAAATGCTTAATTAATAGAGACTTGTGGAATCCTTTTAAATAGAAGGAAATTGAATACTTAGATATTTATCATAAATTTAGTACAGAATGGTAGCAAAATCTTTCGACCTGAATTCTAGGTCCTCCTTCAGCTGCTGTTATGCATGAACTAAATTAAATAATAATGAAAATATAAAAATAAAAATATAAAATTATGAAAATTAATTTACAAAAGTTTGGTTTTAAGTTTTTTGAAAAAAAGGTGAGGAGTGCAGAATGTTGTTTATGATGGGATCTATGTGTGAGTCATTTCTTTGTATATTGTAATTGTTAGAATTAGTTATGCAATAGGATTCAGAAAGTTTCTCTAAGTTGTAGATTGTCAATGTGAATAATGGGTGTCATGTGGTTAAATGTTTATGTTGGTTGGATTATGTTGTGATCTATGAATGTAAGGGCAGAATTAGGTTATCTTGGAGAGTCGTATTTTGTGTTGATAATTACGTCGGGAAAAATCATGTTTCCTACAAATGTAATAAGTTGGTTACATTTGGCACACGATCTACTTAGGAATTTTGTAACACACTGTGAAGTAAAGGAATCAAATGAGGTACGAGTTTGAAGATTTTTTTGAAAGGAAGTACATTGGAGGAAGAAATATAGGATAGATTTGTGTAGGAATTTTTTAGCACATGTTTTGAATGTGGTGGGTAGAAGAAGGAGATATGAAAGTGTGGTGTTGTCTTGTCTTTTTGGTTAGTGTAATAAAGTGTTCTGAGCTTTAAAGGAAGGGCATATTAATGATGTGGTGTGATAGATAAATTTAACCAAAAGTTGAAGAATTAGTTTTGAATTCATATGCAAGTAGAGGGGGGACAATCCGATGGCTTCTAGGAAAAGAGAAGATAAAGTGCCAATTTTAGTGTTTAGAGAGTGGAAAGAACCAGTGAATATAATTAGGGTTGGCAGTAGGTTTTTTGTAGATAGAGAATTGTATGTGATTATGAAGGGACCAGGTCAAGAAGAGTATCTAAAAAAAGGGAAGGGAGTTGTTGTTGCAAGCTCAAAGGGTGGAATTTAATGTTAGGTGGGATGATGTGTTAATGTTGAGAATATCATTGGATGGTGTTGACATGGGAGAATGGTGCGAAAAATGTCGTCAACATATCGGAACCAAGAGGAATTATTAAGAAGAATGGGGAAGAATATGATAGATTTCCAAGAGTTCCATAAAGAATGTTTGAAGAATGGGAGAGAGGAAGATCCATGCTTAGACCTGATGATTGTTTATAGAAGGTGTTGTTGAACTGAAAATAGTTGTGCTCAAGGGTAAGGAGAAAAGTTTTTTAATGAGAGGGAAGGGATGAAAGTTATTTGTTATATATATATATATATATATATAATATATATATAGTATAATATATATTAGTTATATATATATATATATATATATATATATTATATATATAATAATATATAATAATATATAATTATATATATATATAATATATTTATATATATATATATATAATATATATATATAATATATAATATTATATATATATATATATATATATATATATAATATATATATATATATATATATATATATATATATATGATCTCCTGTCAAGAAAAATCCGACGAAGAAGATTTACAATTACGTCCAGAAATGACGACTTTGAAGGCCTTGATTATGATGGAATGTCAACAAAACCTCATAGAAAATTAATCAGCATGACTCAATGATCTATGTTCACAGATCTTAATCATTGCAAAGAACAGGCAGAATCTATTGGCATCTAGATTAAAGGTTGGAATCTCCTTGAAGAAGGAAACTAAATTTCCTTCTTATCGCGACGCGAAGAAAATTCCGACGCTTTACCTCGGTAAGACGGCAATTTAGTGCATGTACTGATGTTGATTATTAATGAGAGAAATTAGGGAGAACTGCATGATCCCAAAGAATGGAGATTGTTATAGATTCTTCAACTCAAGTTTTTAAAGTAGTGGCTTCTTACATAAGGAAACGTGAAACCTTCACTCTTATTGCTATGGAGCCACATGAAAGAGACCTACTGACAACATGAAAATTTTGTTATCGAAAATACGATACGAACACTTCTTGGAATATATTGCGGCGATTTAAAAGTTAACAGCACTTTTGCTAGGTCCTCCAACAAGGATATACTAAATTTTGTTGTTTCCTAATGCGGTGGGATAGCAGATATCGCAAAATTCATTTTGTCAAGAAGCAATGGCCTAAAAAAAATTTAATACCTGGAAATAAAAATGTAATTTTTCAACCACTTGTGAAACTAACTCGTATATCTTCCTCCTTTGCACATCAAACTCGGTTGATGAAAAATTCTGAAAAAGCGTGATAAAAGTGGTCCAGGGTTCCAATACGTAAATAAGAAATTCCCTAGGATAAGTGAGGCTAAAATTAAAGAGGGTATATTTGTAGGCCCACAAATAAGGGAGCTAATGAAGGACCATCATTTTGATGAAAGCTTGAATAATATTGAAAAACCTGCATGGAGATCCTTTAAAAAAGGTCATAACTATGTTTCTAGGCAATATTAAGGCCGACAACTATGAAGAACTAGTTTTCGAACTCCTTCGAAATTATAAAGCAATGGGATGTAACATGTCCCTAAAAATACATTTCTTTCATTCACACTTGGACTTTTTTCCTAACTGCAATCTAAGGCGCTATAAGCGATAAGCATGGTGAGCGCGTTCCACACAAGATTATTTAACTATAGAAAACGTTATCAGCGGAAATTCAGAGGCGAGATCGGCCAAAATAGATCTGCGAGTATCTGCGTTGGGGACTTAAAGGAGTTCTTCAAGCAACTACAGTAGAAAATCTTCAAAATCTACATTTTAAATTCCAGAAGTATATAGGTGAGTAAACTAACTAAATCTTATCATTTTATAACAATATTAAATTTTCAATTTTGGAATACAAAAAAAAACTGCCCGTTACAACAAAATGATATGCAAATTCGGAATCAGCGCACAAAACTCCATAATCAACACCCATTTTTACTCATTTAACAGACAAAAAGTCAAATTTTGTCGTCCGGTGTTATCTTATAAATGGCATATAAAACAAATCATTAAACAAGGAAAAAAACTTGCTAACTTAAAAACTAAAAAAAATACTAATAGCATTTAGCTTAAAATTAGGGTAACTAGGATATATATATATATATATATATATATATATATATATATATATATATATAATATATATAGTATATTATATATAATTATATATATATATATATATATATATTCGTAAATATGACGTTATAACTGTTTTAAACTATTTAAAAAATTAATAACATGTATAATTTGCAAAAATAAAGCTTTTAAAGTGTGGTTTTTCATGTAATTAGTATTGATTAAGGTAAAACATGATTTTTTTTTATAGTTTTCTATAACTTTCTTCTCTCAAATTCTAATGTTCCAATAATATTTTCAAATTCAACAGTTTAATTAGACAATCAAAATAACTGTAATTCTAAATATAATAATTATTAGAAACTTAAATGTAAAGTAATTATAAATACAACTACATTAATCATTTGTTAAATAAGGTTTATTATTTATTAAATAATAGTTTATAATATTAAACGAAGACTAAAATAGAAAGAAAGCGGTTTTGATTAAATGATCAAAACTGAAAAAATAGAAGAAGTGAAAGATTGTGAAATCTACGAAAAGCATAAAGAAAATTAAATAAGGATAAAATAAATAAATAAAATTACATAATAATGATAATAATAATTCATTAAAAAAATAAATATAAAAATAGAAGAAAATATGATTAAAAAGGTAAGTAAAGAAAAGTGAAAATTTAGCTTTTTTATAAAGGAAAAACGAAAAAAATTAAAGAAAGTTTTAAATGTAATAATAAACAGAGAAGGAAATATCTAAAAGTATACACAGCTCTCCATATTACCAAGCTTTTAATAATAATGAAAACTTTCCTTAAGAAAAAAAGGTTAATGCGCCAAAAAGAAAAAAAATAATGGGTTTATGTACATTTACATTGATTATTTACGTCAAAATTATAACTAATCTTTTTCGTGAAAAGGAAAATATATACCATAATGTCATCTTAACTAAATATTAATTTAATTTACAATTTTTAAACTTTCCAACAACTTAGAGGGACCTTTGCAAGGGCTTGGGGTTAATTTCAAGTCTTCTAGAATATAATCCAAGGTGGGGAAGGGGATGTAGAAACTTTAGACAATTTAGAAGATTTAGAGGAGGATACATGAGAAAATTTAGAAAAAGAGGCATGAGATGAAAGAGATGATTTTAAAGAGGAGAATTTAGAAGATTTACAAGCATAAGGAAGTGAAGATTTGGAAGAGGAGGATTTAGAAGATTTAGAAACTGATGGAAGTGAAGATTTGGAAGAGGAGGTGGAAGCAGAAAAAGAAGAGGAAGAAGAAGATGAGGAAGAAGCAGAAGAAGAAGAGGAAGAAGAAGAAGAGGAGGAAGAAGAAGAGGATGAAGAAGAAGAAACAGGAGTTAAATCAAGAGAAGAAGAAGAAGGAACAAAGTAGGAAGAGTTACATTCAAGTCCTTTCGTGGTTGAGGAAAAAGGAATTAGGGGTATGTCAACTAAATTATCATTCAATTTGTAGGAGTCAGATTGCTGAAGAGGTGAATCGGAGCCGAAGAGGTTCATAAATCTCTTCTGAAGTTTGGTCTTTCTTTCTGATGATAGGGAGTTTTTTGGTACAGTTTCCTCAGGAGGATTAGCTTCAAAAGCGGTTTGGGAAGTTTCCTTGGGTAAATCATCAATTGGCTCGTTATTACAACGAATAACTTTGATAGAAGTGGCAGGTTCACACACAGGTTTCTTCTTATAGAAAAACCTTTTTGTTTTGCTATTTTTATCCTACTTTGATTTTTCATTTTGACCATTTTTTTTTCTTTCCATCTAGAATACTTTTATTTATTTTACGTCTCCACCAAGTGGCTTGTCTAACTTTCTTCTCGAATTTTGTAAAATCTTGGAGCTTTGTAATCCTATGAGTTCTATGGTGGTCATCTTCAAGGGTAAGTAATAACAAAGCGAAAGATTGATATCTTGAAAATTTTATAGAGAATTAATAAGATCTGATTCATCATGAAACTTGCGCAATAGCTTGCGTATAGGTTTATAACTGTTACATAGGTCGAATCTCCTGTGAAATAACTTTCTTTGACAATTTTATCAGAAATTTTGTATTCTTTGCCATTAATCAGCATCTGTAAATTAATAGGTCAAGATATGCATTTCTCTATGGATCTTAAAAAGAGTCTAAAGAAATTTCTGGCATGCATAAATTCACTCATAATGTAAAATTTAAAACAATGTTCTGCCTGGGAAGAAAGAAAAGAATTAAGAATAAAAAAAAGTAATTTAATACATCAACTAATAATTCATACATCCTTCTAATACATTTATTATTAGAGACTTATTCATATACCAAAATACAAACAACACAAAAAAAATTACATATCACCTCGAAATATAATGTACTTTTGGGCATATTTCAATTGTCATTTAAAAAACGGACTCACAACGACTATCTCCTTAGAGACAAATATACTTTGAATTAATCAGTGAGTGATTATATAATTACGTATCATTATCCGCAAAGCGCAGTAGAAGCAACTATGTTTCAAGCTCAACTACCAATTCCCCTGTTGCTACAGAAAATAACATAAAACATCTCTTAAAACAATATTTTAACCAAAAAAATCTTAACCAAATATTCTTCTATAACAAGTCTCAATCTCATAAATGGATCAGTGTTCCTTAAAACATTCTTAATATAAATTGAATAACCAGTATACAGATTACATTTCTGATATTATACTCAATAGGTCTTTTCTCTATTCTTTTATAGTTATTAACAGGCCTTCGTGATCTCAAATTATATCTGTAGATATTATTATTATTATTATTATTATTATTATTATTATTATTATTATTATTATTATTATTATTATTATTATTATTATTATTATTTAATTATTATTATTATTATTATTATTATTAATTATTATTTATTATTATTATTATTATTATGAAACATAAATTTCATCTTTTGAGTCACTTTCCTAATCCTCGGTCCCTTTTCATTGGGATCATTAACTATATCATCCAAATTATCATTATTATCCGCATATCTTCATCGTAATTCAAATAAAGGGTAATTACACCCTTTTATTCAATTAACATAAACCGTTTCTATTCTTTTACTGGTGTCATAAAGGGCTTTTATTTTATAGTTTACAGGTGAATATTTCTCAACAATTCTGTAAGGACCTAACCATCTGGGCTTCAGTTTACTCCCTATTCCAGTTCTATATTTATTTATTAGCAAAACAATATCTCCAACTTCAAAGTTTTTGTAATTTTGATGCCTAAAATATATCCTTTGTTTTGTTTGCGAATTTTCATGATGTTCAAAGGCTTTATCATATTCTTGTTTCATCTTAAGAATGATCTTTTCTTTATAATTTGTATTTTCTGGGGATAATTTCTTAGCTTCTTTAATTATATCTGAAAGTGGTAAACAAGCGTCTCTTCCAAAGAATAGGAAAAAGGTATCTCATTTATACTTGAGTGGAAAAAAGAGTTAATTGCTAGTATTACAAAGGATAAATATTCTTCCCATTTATAAAGAGTATTTTTTTATAAAGCAGATGATAGTGCATTTTTAATGCTTCTATTCGATCTTTCGACGTATGGATTTGATGCAGGATGAAAGGTGGCTGTGTAATTGGTTTTAATTTTATTTAACTGACATATGTCTTTAAATAGAGATGTGCGAAATTGCTTTCCGTTATTTGAAGTTATATGAAGCGGGGCTGAAAATTTATTTATATAATCTATCAAACAGTTTACAATTGTCTCCTTTTTTATATTTAGGATGGGGTATGCTTGGATGAAACGTGAAAAATGACAAATGACAACAAATATATATCTCATCCAGCTTTAAATTTGATGTCAAAGTGAAATTCTGATAATAAAAGTGCCCATCTAGCAATTCTAGGTGTAGTTGGTTTAAACTTCAAAAGATGCCTTAAAGCTTGGTTATCTACTATGGCTGTAAATTTATGTCCATGTAAATAATAATCAAAGTGTTTAATAGAATTTACTAGGGCTAAAGCTTCCTTTTCCGTAGTACTATAATTTTGCTCTGGAGGGGATAATTTCCTAGAAAAATAAGCGATGGGTTTATCAATTCCATTAACTTCCAGGGTTAAAACTAAACCTATAGCTATATTAAAAGCATCTGAATAAATTTTAAAAGGTTTGCTAAAGTCAGGATACACAAGAATAAGAGCTGAAGTGTGAAATTCTTTTAATTTATTTAAGACTATTTTCTTCTTCTGTCGAAATAAATTTAGAATATTTCACAGTAAGTTAATAAGTTAAACACATACTGAATCTCCGAAGGATTTTTAATAAATTTCTTATAATATTGAATCATCTCTAATATTCTTTTTACTTCCTTAACGCATTTTGGTATCTTGTAATCTTTAATTCCTTGATTTTAATTGGATCAATTTGGATACCTTTTTCTGACACAATATGGCCGAGATATTTTACGGAATTTGGGGCAAATTTACATTTTTTAAGAGAAAGTTTAAGCCCTGAATCTTGATATATTTTTAAAATTTGTTCTAAATTTTTAAGATTTTCTACAAATGAATCACTATAAAGATCTGACTATGAAACGCGAAGGTCGAGGGGCAACAATTGTTCGTGATCATTATAGAGGGATAGAGGGAGGCGAAATCTAACGTTATTACCCCGTAGTCCGAAATGGACATTTGGATAGGAGTTATTACGAGCCCCTATGAAACTAGTTTTAGGTTTATCACTCTCTTCTATTAGTATCTGGTTGAAGACTTTAATGTTATCTAAAATACTGAAATACTTTGACCCATTTAAAGAGGTTAATATCTCGTATATTCTTGGCATAGCCATGACTTCGTTCTTGGTTACAGGAATTCAATTTTCCCTTTGGAATCAAAATACAAATCCTGGTTCCCGTTCATCAGACCCTTTTCAAATGAAAGTATCACAGGACTACACCAAGGGCCTATTAGATTTTATTATTTAAACCTAACCTCCCAACAATTTTATCCCATATGTTCCTTGCCATATTTTCTTTAGTTGTATTGAGGAAGTCCGATATTTGGGAGTGTGATATTGGTTTTAGTTTTCCCCCTGTATCCAAATTTTATAATGCCTTAATAAATTTACACAATCCTATATCATCAGGAAAGTTTGGGAGAATGCAATCCCCTTTATCTTTTTCATATTTTTCCCTATTAATTTTAATTTGTGGGTGGTATCGAGAATTGTTTAAATCTAAATTTGTTAAATTAAAGAATGAGTTTTTTTCTTTATTTATTAATATTAGGCCACATCTATTCTTGAATCTCCTCCATAATACAATATCTCCTATTAATTTCCAATTTTTATTAAAGTATGACCCTCCATGGTCACGATAATTAGCTTACAGTGAAGGGAACTTCGTTTAATCCTCCTGATTTACATTAGCCAAGGTGTTTCCTATCCTTATACTTTCCATTCCACAATTATGTTCTACAAAAATATTTTTGTCTTTCCATGGTTTTATTTACTATATTCCGTTACGTTAGTGGAATGAACGGGAAAGGTAAAAATTACCTTTTATTCCCAAAAATTGATTTTTATTTTTCAGGTGGTATACCTTTTTAGACAACTAATAACAATATGAACTTTTGATAATTTGTTTGAACCATGGGGAGTTTCGTATTATTATGTATAAGATGTTCTAATGATGGATGATTGAAATGATGGATGATGAATGTAATGAATGATGATGAAATTTAAAACTGATTGAAGATGGAGAAAAGGATGAATGAAATGAATGATGAATGATGATGATGATTGATGATGATGATGATGATAATATATAATAAAATAAATAATAATAATAATAATCAAAAAATCAAATCAAAAATACTTTATTCTCTCAATGATATTACATATTATACAAGGATAATTAAAGATAATTCAATAGAATATTTATATGGAAGAAAGGGCCTACTAGGGGGACGTTATTCGTCCATTTGAGACGCCCTAATTGAATAATAGATAAGTTATAATAATGAATAATAATAATAATAATAATAAATAATTAATAATTATAATATCAGAATGATAATTATCATGAATAATCATAATAATAATAATAAATAATAATAATAAAATAATAATAATAATAACAATTTAATAATATAATAATAATAATAATAATAATAACAATAATATAAAATAAGATTTGAAAAGTCAACATTGTCCAAATGCTTATAGTTTTTTTAAAAAAAAAAGTTCTTTAAATAATAATCTTCACAATATGAACATAAGTAATAATTATTACAATAGAATAAAAATATTAAATGAATAGATCATTAATATATAACAATATATAATAATAATAATAATAAATAGTAATAATAAATAATAATATAATAATAATAATAAATATTATAAAATAATAATAATAATAGTAAAATAATAATAACGTTATAATTATAATAAATAAACATAAAAAATAATAATAAAATGTAGGAAAATAGTATTTATTAGTAATGACTTCATAATTATAGTAATAATAATAATAATAATAATAATATAAATAATAATAATAATAATATAATAATAATATAAAATAATAATAAATAATAATAATAATAATAATACATAATAATTAATAATAATAATAATAAATAATTGGTAAAAGTAAATAAATAATAAAAATAATAATAATAATAGATAACAATAAATAATAATAATAATAATAAAATAATATAATAATATAATAATAATAATATAATATACTATAATAATAATAATAATTAATAATAATAATATTAATGATAATAACAATAATATATAATAATAATATATAAATAATATAATAATTAATAATGAATAATATAATAAAATAAAATAATATAATAATAATAATAATAATAATAAATATAATAATAATATAATTAATAATAATATATAATAATATAAATAATGATATAATAAATAAAATTTTAATAATAATAAAATAATAATAATAATATAATAATATAATATAATAAATCAAATAATAATTAGAAGTATTTGCTACCAATAATAATAAAATTAATTAAATAATAATAATAAAACTAACTAATGTATTTAAACTAATTAATATTGTCTAACATTGATAACAATTAATAAATAATACAGACTAATAAATAATAATATATAATAGTAATAATGATAATAATAATAATAATAATAATAATAATAATATAAATAAATATAATATATAATAAGTTAATACATAATAATAATAAATAATAATTGAATAAATAAATAATATATAGACTTAATAATAAAAATATTAATAAATAATATTAATAATAGTAAATAAAATAATATTAATATTCATCCTACTAATAATATTTATAATTTATAAGAATAATTAATAAATAATAAAAAAATAATAATAAATAATTATAATAAATAATAATCATAATATAATAATAATAATAAATAATAAATAAAAATGAATAATAATATATAATAACAATAATAATATAAATAAAATAATTAACAATAAATATAAAGTAATTAACAATAAAATGGTAAATAAGAAATAAAAACAAATAAAAAAACGAAATTACAATACATATATAATAATAATAATAATAATACTATTAATAATAATAATAATAATAAAACTAATAGCTAATATAATAATAATAATAAATAATAAATAATAATAATAATAATAATAATATAATAAAATAATTAAATAAATGCTCAACATTTTACTATAACCAATAGTATATATTTAACAATAATAGGTAATATTAACACTAGGAAAAAGATAATAGTAATGACAAAAAATGGTGTTTGTGCCAATTATTAATTTGCCTTAATATATAATAATTAATAATATAATAATAATTAATAATAATATAATATAATAATAAATAATAATAAATAAAATAATAATAAATAATAATAATAATAAAAATAAATAATAATAATAATAATAATATAATAATATAGATAATAATAATAATATATAATACTAATAATAATAATCATAATAATAATAATAAATAATAATACTAATAATAATAATATTGGTTTATATTGGGTATTCATAAATCAATACCTTATTATTCATTGAAACTTTTAAATTCTAAAGAGAAATTATGAGAGCTGATAAGAAATTATAAATGACTTGCTTATAGGAAATCGTCACCATTTCGTCGTCACGACATAATGACCTAACGAGGTAATGAAATGTTCCTCGTTAGTTTTTAAGAATAATAAGAAGCTCCTGATATTTCTACGGAACGACCCAATGGTGATTGACCCTGTACATTTTAGGGAGATTATTCCACAATTCCATGCCCTTATATGAGATGGCCCCTCCGCGATTTCGTTAGGGTTGAATTTTTGCTTGTCTAAGGTTGACTGGAAATTTTTGGGTGCTAACGGAGATTTTTGTTTTGTTCTTAAAAGTTGGTTTGTAAAACAAGTATGTTAGTCCCAAAAAGATCAATTTGGCAGTTCCAATTTTGTGAATTTAAAGATATGGGTGAACCTACTGTACTTTGTTAGGGTATACAAATATCACTTTAAGTTTTTAGTAATTGACAAAATTTGAATAGTGGGGTTGTTGTGTTCACGGTAGTTTCGGGCCCTGATATAAAGTCGATCCTATTGTTTCTTTTTGCAAAACAATTAGAGGTGGTAAAGCAGGTTATTCCACTTGAATAATACTTCACTGTCTTGGGAATCTTTTAGTTTTGAATTCAAATCACTAATATCTATTTGCTGATGTTTTTCTTTTAAATTACTATATTCTACGCTCAACTCTTTTAGGTCATTCTCTAACATTTTTATTCTTTCAGATCATCGTATTTATCATTAACTATGCCATAGGCACAAAGAATTTGCTAATGAGACTCATTATGAAGTTCTTGAGAAGAAAGCTTTGTCCACATCAAGGGATACACCTAGTCAACCTATAATAACAATCAAAAGAACTTCTCTGTCAACACGAGAGAGTTAAAAATGAAGCATAAATATAGAGCGATAAAATCCGAGGCTATATATCAGGCTTCTACGTTTACTAGGTGTTATCTCTTCATGACTAATCTTTTCTTTCAGTACATTCCTCATGAGCTCTCCTTAAGTCATCTAACTTAGTTTCTAGTGTTTTAATAGCCTCCATCTCTTATCTTTCATCAAGGTATTCTTATTGTTCCAAAATTATATTAAAAAACCTTTACTATAGTTCCTTGATGTACCCTCAACGGGTTCTACGTTCTATTTCGTGTCTATTGTACAGTTGTGGGTTTGTGCCAAGTGTAATTACCTTTCTACTACTAGGACCTTCTATTGTTTTATATTTTTGTTCATATAATGATAAGTTAGAAGTCGTTGTATAAAAGTGGACGAGTCCCTAGGGCGCGTCGAAACTCCGCGCTGCAATCTCCATACCCATGTAAACAACCCATGTTCTTTCAATAGCAATTTGCCTCTCCTGAAATACCATTTCATGTTTTATTTACCAACAGTAAGTAGTCCACACCTTTAAATTCACAATGGAACTGCAAATGATCTTATCTTTTGACTAATGAAAAAAAAAAAATTCAATATTAATACAAAAAAACTAAATTTTCCGTTAAGTGTGGTCATTCTTCCTTTCCATGAATATTACGATTGCAGTGTCGTCAGCTCATATTGAGAAGTGGGATTGAACTGTGACAAATTTTGAAAGCCACATGAGTATACCCCCCCGTAATTTTATTTTAAATTGTATATATGCTGTGTGGCCCAAGTAAGGAGCCCTGAGGGACACCGTGGGAAAGTTGAGGCCAAAGTGAGGATGAATGTGTCCTCGCCTAAATGAACCGTATTGTGGGTTTGGCTCAGATAAGTAAGACTGAAAACCATGTGTAAGTGGAAACCAACTTTAAGTGAACCAGGTCTCCTATTTGCTTAAGTAGTGAGGTTGTTGTGGAACTACGAATCCGAAGGTGCTTTCGAAGACACACATGCGTAGAGAAGTTAAGAGTAAACACATGGTTTGTTGTGTTTTCTTTAGTGCCTTGTGTATAGTTTGTTTCAGTAAGGAGATAGGCCAGGGAGGCCGATTCCTCTGTTGTTTTGCGGTTTGTTGCGTAGAGAGCAAAACTTTCCAAGAACCAATAGCAATTTTCTTGCGCCTGTAGCGCAATAAATATACCCCATAACTCACGACAATGCAATATAATCTCACTGCGAACCGAAAAATCACTGAGCGAGATGGGCCATTCATAATACGGGCAATAAGAGAGTAATTGTGGAATTCACATGCTCCCTAATAAAGTGGTAGCAGGGGTCAACTACACCTTATTCGGGGTCGTTCCTGGTAGAAATATGTCAGAAGCTTCTATTAACACCATAGTTCTAACTGAGGACATTTCATAAACCGGCTATCTGAAAGGTCGAGGTCATATCTAGAGAGTCGTTACGAATTGGTTCGCTGTAAGGAGGCAGAGGTCAGTTTCTAAAGTTCATATGCGCAGTCTCTATGAAGTAACATCGTCTGTGAGTAAAATCTTCATAAAGTCTCTGGCTCATAGGGGGCTGATTATTGTCTTTTCTTTTATTTTTTTATTCTTTTTTTCTTTATTTTTTCATTTTCTTGTAAGTGTTCTTTATTTGCTTTTTTTTTTTTATATACTTATTATTATTGCTTAATTTTTTTCTTTAAACGTCTTCAAGACGTTTGGCATGAATGTCTCGCAGCTAACGATGTTGCACTGTTATTCTTTGTTTTTTCTTATTATGATGTGTTTCATCTGTGGTATAAAATTGATTTTTTCATGCTTCTTTATTTTTATTCCATGCGTTTAAAGAGTTTCAATTTATGATATTTTCAAATTTCTAATTCCTACCTTATACATCAGTTTGTTTTATTTATTCTTTCATGTTGTTATACATTTCCTTCTAAGTTCTACTCATGGTGACACCTTATCTGTATGTGATTAAATAGTAACTCGGTTTTATATTCTTATGTTCTTTTTTTCATTCTTGGTAATTCTTTTATATGTTCTATTCATTTCTATTTTTAGTGAGGGCTCCCTATTTTTAGTTTATAATTAACCACTACTCATATAGCGTTCAGAATGTTTTTTCTTTTTTCTATGTACTTTTATTCATCATCTTCCTTTTTTTTCTAATATGCGTTAAGTGCTTTTCCTTCCTTTTACATTTCGTTCAGTTTCTATCCTACCACTTCAATATTTTATATCACGTTGCAGCTATTTCCTATTCCTAACATTACTTTTCTAGTTTTTTTTTTCTTCTCTTCTCTTTCCTATTACTGCGAGGAATACTTCTCTTCTCTTCGTGCTTCTGCATATTACGTGCTGCCCATTTTTTATCGAATGTAGTTTATTAATAAGTTATTTAGGAGTTCTTACTTTCAAAGTTACCTTTTCACTAGTTTGATCTTATACATTATTATTAGTAACTTTCCGGTTAAATTTGGTTAATAATAAATGTATTAATATAGTTGTAGGTGTGTTAATCTACATTGCTAGTCTTAACTTAAGTCTTAATTATTTATTATTGTTTTAATTTTGTTTATTATTATATTTTATTATTCATATTAAATAATAAGTTGTTTTGTCTTCTATTGTATGTTAATATTGAGTTGAACGGTTGAAATAATAGTAGTTAATTTACAGCTACCCATTTGCGAATCCGATGTGATTTGTGAATATTGATAAGTTCTGGTTGATATTTTAATAACCGCAAAGAAAACTTAGCTATTTTTAATTTTGTGATTTTCCATTTTTAATTTTAATTTTTTTTTTATTTATGTAGTTTTGGCAAGCCGAGTATTCTTGTGATTATTGATCTTATGCAAATCTGCCGTATATGGGTTACCTTATCACATTATTTTATTTATTATTTTAGCCTTTTTTGGTGTTAAATTGTGTTTATTTTATTTTATTGTGTTGTTTTTTTTTTTTTTTTTATTATATTCAGTTATTATTTTTATTATATTATGAAATAGTATAATGTAATGCTGTAAACAATTGTTATTTAATTATTCATTTTATCTTAACTACTATTTTTTTATCAATTCATTCTGGTCATCACTTATTATTATCATTACTATTAATATTATTATTATTCATTTTGAGAGTAATTATTATTATTATTATTATTCATATTATGTTATTTATTTATTATTAATGTATTTATTGAGTATTTATTGATTATTATGGGTGAACATGTGAGTTTATTTTAATCAATGTATTATAATCAATTGTGCATTATTTATAAGATTAATGTGTATTATTATCTATATAATTTATATTTTTATTATGTAATTTTATTTATTTACCATCATTAAAATTAATAGATAAATTCGTTCATTTCAAGTACATGAATGAAAATAAATTATTCATTGAGTAATTTTTTATTTTATTAAATTATTATTTATTAGTACAGGGAAATGATTATCACTTGAAATCTACCCAAAATTTAGCGTTCATTTTACTCATTCATTGAAATTAAGGACAGATTTCTGGGTGATTATTTATCTACTTTGTTTTATTGTCACTTAACTCCATGGGAGATTACAGTCCATGAAAGTTTTTCTATAAATATATGAGTAGTTTAAAAACCTACAGACTATGGAGTTACTATATTTCCAATTTTGAGAGTTTCGGTTAGTTATTAGTCTCCTTATATATTGAAATTTGATTATTAGATAGATTATTATTCCACGAATTATTATTGTATACCACAATATGATGTACATATATTGAATTAATTATTATATGATGGATGTTATATTGAGTTTTTCATTGATAGTGAGCTCGTTGTAATATTATATAATTCCTGTTGAAGTATATCAGTATTCTTATATATGTGATATTAAAAACCTACTAAGTGTTATTTAGAAGTTATTAATTACTGTATTATTATCCTCAATATTTCATGTATTTGGTATCTTCATTATCTCACTATTAATTATATTAGTTCTAATCTATTATTTATTTATTATATATCCACTACATATGTAATTATTATTACTTATATTTATTATTATTAGATATTATTAATTTATATTATTTTATAATTAGTAACATTCTAGATTCAGTATATCCATTAATAATAAAGTCACCCATTACCATATTAATCATCTAGTTATAATCTTACTCTACTTTTATCAGATTGATTATTAAAGATGTCATCTATTTTGCATTTAAATATAAATATAAAATCTAATTTATATACCAAGCATTTTATTAATTAGTGTAAGTAAATACTTAACTCCTTACTACATCCTTTAGGTATGGTTGATGTGTCACTTGTTAATTCATTACTTATCAATTGTCCTCAATGGACCGAATAACTAAGATACAGTTCCCTCCTAGTAGCCCCTTTACTGCATATAAGAATTTCTTTGATTAATCTTAGATGTATATTCTTCCCATAAATCTTTGTTATTAATAATTTGGTAGAATATAGTTCAATCTGTTTTCGTTCTATAGGAATTGTCTTCTGTAGGAATCATGAGTTTAATGAATACCTGATGAATAAAAATTTTATTTCATCAATCCTCTTTTTAGAGCCTCTTATCTATAATATCAGCACTCTTTCATCTATTTATAATAACATTAATCAATTCTAATCATGAGTACGAATACAAAACCCTCCCTCCCTTTTTAATCTTTCTTTATAACGGGCAAAAACTTGAAACGATAACTTCCATATCCCCTGAAAGAGGTGGTATAATCATAAACCAGGCCTCACCAAATTGAGTCTAAATAGAATGTCTATATTGTTTTATTTATTGTTTTTTATGTTTATAGGTCTCTGTAAGGACAATGCAAGAAAACTTAAGCACCTAAGGGATGAAGTAAGGGTCAAGATAGGTCATCATGGGTGTTTTTTGGAAATGCTCTACCTTATGTTTGAAATACTTATAATTCAGGCCATTCACGGCCCATTTATAAACATCATCTAGCTCATTTGGTAAGAGGAGAGGATTTACTTCATTGTTCAAGTTGAAAGGAAAATTGTTTATTTCGTCCCATTGAATTTGAAGGTAGGAGGAGTCCAATAAAGGAGTCAAAGGAAGGTCAAAACTTATTTCAGGAGAATGGAACTATTGACACAAAGAGGGAATATTATTTGGGTAGAGGACCTAAGTTCTTCATAAGAAGCTAAAAAGAAAAAGAACTAAAATGAGATATACCTCCAGCTTGTAGAGTTGTCCTTCTTATCGAATGATAGTAGTACTAATATTATGCAAATTGGATAAGAATTAATATTTTAAGTAGGTTATAAAAAGTAAGAAAATTGAAAAAGAAAAATACAAATATATAAAATTAAGTTGAAGTTACCGGTATTCAAAGTTCAAGATAAGTAAAACCATATCACAAACCATATTTGTAGAATATGTGCGGAACTGTCACTTCAGAAATGCCAAGTTTGTTTTTACCGAGAAGAACCAGTTTTAAATGAAGCCCCAGGGAAAAGTAAATTATAAGTTTTTTAAAAAGTGCTGTAAAGGCAAGACATTTACAAAGATAGTTTTGGTTAGCATAAGAGTGGATAAGTGAAGAGAGAGAAGAAGGAGGGGTAAGGGGAGGGAGGGGAAAAGGGGGAGAGGACGAGGTATAAGGAGAGGAAGAGGAAGAGGAGAGGAAGAGAGATATGAGGAGAGGAGAAGGGAGGAGAGGAAGAGGAGAGGAGAGGAGAGGAGAAAGGAGAAGGAAGAAGAGACTAGTGGTTAAAGAAGATAGACCAGTAGTGAGAGAGTAGAGAGAGATAGAGACTAGAGAGAGAGGGAGAAAAGAGAGGGAGAAAGAGGCGAGAGAAGAAGAGTTGTGAGAGGGAAGAGAGTGAGAGATAGCAGAGGAGAGAGAGAAGGGGCAGTGACAAGGAAGAAAAAGAGGAGGAGAGAGAGAGAGAGAGGAGAGAGATAGAGGTAGAGATAAATAGAGAGTAGAGAGAGAGACGAATACAGTAGAAAAAAATCGAGAGTAAAGAGAGAGAGAAGAGAGAGAAAGAAGAGAAAGGAGCGGAATTTGAGTAGAAAGAGTAGAGAGAGAGAGAAAAGTGGAGAGGGAAGAGGAGAAAAGATAGTTAGTAGAGGTGAGAATGTTGAAGCAGAGGAGAAAGAGAGGAAAAGAAGGAGAGAGAGAGTGACAGAGAGATAGAGGGGGAGAGAAAAAGAGGGAGGAGAGAGAGAGTGAGAGTTAGGAGACAGAGATAGAGAGGAGAGACGAATTAGAGGGAAGATAATAAATAGAGAGTAGAGATAGTTAAAGAGATAGAGTAGAGATTAGAGTGGAGAAGAGAGAGGTGAGTAAAGCTTGGATGAGAATTTTCGAAGAAGGAGAGGAGAGGGAAGAGGAGAGGAGAGGAAGAAGGGAAGGAGAGGGAAGAGGAGATAGGAGAGGAGAGGAACAGGGATAAAGGAGAGGAGAGAGGAAGAGGAAAGAGGAGGAGAGGGAGAGAGAGAAAGGGGAGAGAGAGGAGAAGGAGAGAAGGAGGAGAGGAGAGGAGAAGGAGGAGGAGAGAAGGAGAGGGAGAAGGAGAAGGAGAAGCAGGATAGAGAGAGTAAGAGAGGAGAGTAGAGATAAATAGAGAGTATGAAGAAGAGATTGTAGAAAGAGATAGAGAGTAGAGAAGGGAAAAAGAGGAGACAGGTGAGAGAGGAAAGAGATAGAGAAAGAATGTAGAGAGGATAGTTCATAGTTCAAGAGAAAGAAAGGAGAGGGAGGAAAGAGAAGAAGGATATGGAGAGAAGAAAGTTAATATAATATATTATATAGTAATATTATATATATATATAAATATATAATAATATATATATATATATATATATATCATATATATATATTATATAATTATAAATTAATATATTATATATATATTAATCATATATATAAGAGAGAGAGAGAGAGAAGAGAGAGAGCGGAGAGAGAGAGAGAGTGAGAGAGAGAGAAGAAAGAGACGAAGAGAGGAAAGAGAGAGAGGAGAGAGAGAAGAGAGAGCAGAGAGAGAGAGATGAGAGAGAGAGAGAAGAGAGAGAGAGAGAGAGAGAGAAGAGAGAGAGAAGAGAGAGAGAGAAGAGGAGGAGTAGAGAAGAGAGCAGAGAATCCTATGATAATATAATATATATATATCATATTATATATATATATTATATATATTAATATATATATTATATAGTATTATATTATATATATAGAATGAGAGAGGAGAGGAGAGAGAGAGGGAGAGAAGAGAGAGAGAAGAGAGAAGCGAGAAGAGAAGAGAGAAGAGAAGAGGGAAAGAGAAGAGAGAGGAAGATGGGAGAGAGAGAAGAAGAGGGAGAGAGGAGAGAGAAAGAGAGAGAGAAGGAGAGAAGAAGAAGGAAGAGAGGGAAGAGAGAAGAAGGAAGAGCGAGAGAGAGAGAGAGA
>JABUQX010103797.1:0-2500 GCA_015478945.1 Trachelipus rathkii
ATAAAGTATCACCCAAAAACTATTGGTTTGCCAATAGTATTATCATGCAAGGATGCACTTTGCATTATGTACTATTTTGTACAAGATGCAACAGTAGCAAAGGTGTCAATGTACTTTGATTTAGTCCCAAAAACAGTTGTAAGGACTGGTTTAACAATTTCCATGATAATAATATATATATTATATATATATATATATTATATATAATATAATTTATATTATATGATATATATATTATATATATATATAGTAATATTATATATAACCTTTCAGCAGCTACTAAACAGTCTATCAGTAAAAGTTAGGGCTAGTTTTACGGCTCAGTGGATCAGTAAAGGTTTAGGGCTCTTTTACGGGCATACGTGAGTCAATAAAGGTTAGGGCTAGTTTTTATGGCACGAGTGATTAAATAAAGGTTAGGGGCTCGGTTTTAATGGCAAGTGAGTCATAAAGGTTAGGGCTACTTCGGGGGCTTTTTAAGTCTATTAGGTTAATGATTACTAAGTTTTGTTAAGGTATATCACACAGAATGTTACTCTCCTCTTCTCTCTCTCTCTCTCTCTCTCTCTATATATATTGAATATATATATATAATATATATAGTATATATATATATATAGTACATTAGTATATGAAATATAATAATTAGTATGTATATATATATATATATATATATATACAGTGTATATATATTCCCAAATATCGATTCCATGTATCGATATAACAAAGTATCGATTTTCGATTTAATCGAACCCAACAAATACCAAAAATGAACTCTAAAAAAATTAGTGCTACCGAAAAGTAAAATTTTACTCTATATATATATATGTGCATAAATTAAATGTCATATTGGTAAATATATTATTATAACAGCTAAATCTATATAAACATAGATAGTGTATATAATATATATATATAGTGCATAAAAAATGTCATATTGGTAAAACTAACTATTGAATTATTGATAATTAGGCAATAGTCTGATTTAGGGTAATCCTATCAGATATCGATTTTTTAGAAAAGATAATCGATTTTATAATATTCACATCTTACAGAGTTGCCATATTTTTTCATCTAAAGAATGTGATTGAATGCATGCAATCGATAATAAAAAAAAGCCAAATGGTTCTAATATATACACAATAAATTTAAAAAAAAAAAAATATAAATAAATTTTTTTATTTTATATATATAATATATATATATATATATATATATATATATATATATATATATATATATATATATATATATATATATATATATATATATATAAACTACTTGAATACCATAGGGTAAATGCATAGCAGGGTGGCATACATGCATAACAGGCCGCTCGCTTTTACGTTTTGCAACCAAATATATTTTTCTTACTCTTTAGTTTAAACAACACTTTTAAGTTAATATATACGTAATTATAAAAAAATATTTAAGTTTTTAGAAATATTTAATGTACATGTAGGCAAGGCCAAAGTCACTCTTACGTTTTCGAATAAAACATTTATATATGGGTAACACAGATATCCAATACCTTACCATTATCGGAAAAAATAATCAATAATTGATAGGATTACCCTAAACCTGACTATTAGCGATAATTATAAAAAACTATGTAATAAAAATGTTATAAATATAAAAAAAAAAAAAAAAAAATACTGAGTATGCTTTTTTGTTATTATTAATTTTTTTAACATTTTTTTATGTAAATTATAAACAAATTGTAAGAAAACAATAAAAATGGTAAATATTTACAATAAGTGCCTCCTAACAGATTTTTGTGAAAATCACAGCATAGACTCTAAAAAAAAAGTAATGAAGAATAAAAAATTATTTATCGGTCTCTTTAGGAAAAAAAGTTACAGCCTCTCAAAATTTGGCATTTTCCCATAGGATTTTCTTATAAAAAAATGAATGGGCTTCGAGATCAGTTTAGGACCATCCCAATTCAGGATTACAATAAGATTTGATAATATAACTATGAATAACTTCACAACATATAACTTGAACTAGTAGGGTCCTAAACCGAGACCTAACCTGGATGGATATAGGTTAGGTCTAAGTTTATGGCATCGTCGATCCATCCAAGTTAAGTCTCGGTTTAGGACCCTCCTAGTTCAGGTTTATATATTTTGTTAAGTATTCTGTGTATACTTAACAAATCTTATTGTAATCTGAACTAGGATAGCCCTAAATCAATCTCGAGGCCCATTCAGTTTTTTAATAAGAAAACCGTATGGGAAAATGCCAAACTTTGAGAGGCTGTAACTTTTTTTCCTAAAGAGATCGACAAATAATTTTTTTTTTATTCTTCATTACTATTTTTTTTAGAGTCTAGGCCGTGATTTTCATAAAAATCTGTTTAGAGGCACTTATTGTAAATAATTACCATAAAAATAAAACTTCAAATAATTTATATAAATCATTTTTGTACATCAAATGTTCATAGTTTCAATACAGTATTTAACTATTTATATTAATCAGACTGAAAAGAACTCCACAA
>JABUQX010103797.1:15000-28779 GCA_015478945.1 Trachelipus rathkii
CCGCATGAGCCTATCTAGACAACTTCACGCCTATTTTCTTATCCTCAAAAAGCCAAAAAATTCTACCCTCCTTCGTTGATCTTACGTTCGCCCTATCTCCACATGATCTTATGTCTTTTCTATAAGGGTGCTAAATTGTGATCCATTTACAAATACTGGCTTATACGTAACTTTATGTGGCGACATTATATATAAACAATGTATCTAATTAGTCTGCTCTAAAATTAAAATTTTAAATTTTTAACGCCTAGGCCCTAGCTCTGGGTTAAAAATCTTACAATGGAAACAATAAAACAGCAACACTAAAGAATGTTACAGACTTACGGGTTACAATGTCAATAGTTGTTGAAAATAAAAAAAAATATATTAAAAACTTCATAAATAAATAGTTTTATTTAATTTTTTAGTTTCTATTGTAGTTAAGTTACTTAAGTGATACAAATAAAAATTATTTTAAAAAATATAATTATAAAAAAAAAAAATCAATAAAAATACAAAAATTAGCAAAAATAATAATGAACAAAAAGTCATAAAATTTTTTATAAAAAAAAATCAAAAAAAGTTAATTTACTCAGTTGATTTTTTTTCATTTGATTTCTTCTTTTCAACCTCTACTTCAAAAACATTTGGAGATTGGGAATGGAATTTGTGGGACATATGATGCGTTGGGTTTTCGTTCCGCATTTTGAATGAAAGTATGATCGAGTTTTGCAGGTAGTCTAATTTAAATTCGCCCTGTTGTTATTGAAATTATGGGTATGTGGAAATATAAACAGATTCATTATTTTTCTTTTTTGGGTGTTATTTGTGTTTTTAAGTATTGTGGTGTTCTGGATATTTATGTGATGGTTGTGTTGGGATCTGTGATTGGTGAGGGCTGAATTTATATTATCTTTTATGAGGTCCTGTTTGTGTTGGTATGTGCGTCTTGTGGGTCGTTTGTTTCAACGATATATATGGAAGGGAACAATCTGACAAGATTTTATAAAACGCATGTGGTTTGCAATGTGATAATGAACCTCATCCAAATTTATTACTTTAGTTTGATGAATATTTCCTATAGGCTCCAAATATGAACTATATTTCGTAATGATTATTAAACAGATGAGAAATGCAGGACTTCCTGCTGCTGATTAAAAGGCGGACGCTGCATTCAATGTGGCTTGCGGTTTAAGTCTGGATCAGATGAGAGACTTTCTAGTGATGAATTTTATTTGGCTAAAATGTTCAAAAAATATCCTAATTGATTTATACTTGGCAGACCATCGTGTTCGCATAACAATGGTATATTTGCTACCAAATTTCAACGTGACGTGCTTTCACGGAAAAATTTTATAAATTGTTTTAAAATTCCAACACTGTTTCGAAATTCTGGAACAGCATTTAGATCATTAATTACTAAATTTAAAAGATGGGAACGACAATGAAAAAATTTGGCTTTACGGTACTAATCTCTTATTAACTTTTAAACGCCATTTTCTTTGCCAGCCATAGTGGAGCATCCATCCAATCCAGGTCCAATGTGCTTACTCATATTTAAATTGTAAATATCTGGTGTAGTAGACAATATTGCTTTTGCTATATTTTCAGCCAGTTTTTCAAGAGGTTTAAAGCCTAGAAATTCGTCACGTACATTGATAATCCTTATCAACGAAGTGAACACAAATCGAAAATTGTTCTGTCCCAGAACTCGTTTGCTAAAAGGGAGAAATATTCACAAATGTTTACATTCACAATCTGGTTACATATCAACTTTCCACAAATAAATATAAGTTCATTCTGAATCACATGTTATGTGTATTTGGCCTTTGCTCCGCTTGATTTCAAATGATCCAAAGGAACAAAGAACATCTTCAGCTTTGTACTCTGAATTTGAGAAAATCGGAAAAATTAACGGTATCTGCAGTGCTACCTCTAATAGGGACATCATGAGTGCCACAAGATATTAATTAGAAATTATTGCTTCCATTTTTGCCTATTTTTTGAATAAATAAGGGCTCAGCAAACATGCAGTTGCTCAGTTACACTAACACGCTTTTTTTATTATTATTCGTTTATTATTATTTGCTGCTACTGAGGCATCTTTATGACCATTTTGAATTTGCATGGACTTTAGCGCATGAATGCATGTCTTTATATTTTCGAAATGGTTTTACGATAAATGAGCCAAATATATCTCTTTGATAGAATGTCTAAATAAGCCACACAATCTACAAAACGATCCTTTCAATATTCTAGAATACGCTAGCCAGAATTGTGCAGATCTAGCTATTCATAAAGGTAAAGGAGTTTTTCCTCTTTAGCATCTTAAAATTGTACGTAATTGGTGGTTTGTTCGGTTTTGTAAATAAGTCAAACTTTAATCTTTTATTGATTCCAACTATGTAATTTCAAAATTATCCAGGACCATTTTCCTCTGGTACGCTATATCCCAAGTTAGCAAACGCTACTAAATTTAATTATCAATAGGCAGGATGAGGCTTCCAATACCACTGATTATCATCACCATTAACTAGAACCACACTAAATGGGTTCGTAGTTTGTTTAATCACAAGTGAATAACTTTATCAATCACAAGTGAATAACTTTATCAACCTCCTTGGTTCCCCTACTGACAAATCTTTCATCTCTAGCAACTTCTGTAAATCTGCCTTTCCTCCTCTTATTCGATCTGATCATTGTGTTGCTAAATCTCCAACTGAAAAGGCTAATCTCTTCGCTCAACTATAACTATACTTCTATGTCTCAATACTAGCCCAATACTCAGTGTTGGAAGCTCTCTCATGTCCAACCTTATTCCGAAAAAAGAAGCCGCTCATGATCCTTCTAACTATCGCCCTGTAGCTCTCACTTGTATTCTACCTAAGATCTTTAGAAACCCTTCTCCACCTCACTTCTTAGGATCATCTGGAAACTCACGTCGATCGCCAGTACGAGCCCTCGGTTACACGGAAGTTACTGGCGATAATACATTCCTATCTAACCGATTTATGGTTCTTCGCTCTTAGGAACCCACGGGGAGACTTGGGTGGTGCCTTGACATATCCAAAGCATTTGACGAGTATGGCACGCGTCACTGCTCTCCAAGCTCCCTCTCCTTTGGGTTTCCTCCTTTCTCTTTGCTTACTTATATCTAGCTTTCTTTTAAATCGCCGAATATCGGCTGTTGTTGATGGGCGACTTCTTCTTTTCTGTCAGTAGTGGTGTTCCTCAGCGTTCTGTTTTATCTCCTACTTTATTAATGATCTTCTCACCATAAACTCTAACTCTATCCACTCGTATTTCTTATGAACCGACCCCCTTTTTTTCCCATTCTTTTTAAACTCATATCAAATTACTACTCCACTGTTTAACTTCTGGAATTGCCTCTCGTCTTAATCTTTCGATTTTATTCTCGCTGATGGATAGAAATAACTTTGTGAAATTCAATTCTTTAAAAACTCAACTTTTTACAAATCTCCTTCTCCAAAATACCTTTTAAACTTTCCTGTCTCTTCTCTTTCGACGGTTCTGTCGTCTCTCCTGTTGACAATATAAACATCATGGCCTTAACAGAACAAAAAAATGGTCTTGGGAAACCTCACATCACAACGATTGCTAGGGCGTCCTCAAAGAACTGGAAGTTCTGTTTAGACTTGAGACCTTTCCTCCTTTCTCAGTTGCTCCGCTATTCAAAGGTCCATCCCGCCCATGTATGGAGTACTGCTCTCATATCTGGGGGGGGGGGGGCTCTGGTTATCACCCGGACTTTTGGACAGGGTCGAGTCAACGTCCCAAAAGCTTTATAAACTGATCTCAGGTTCCAGTTCACTTGACCCCTATCTTTGCGGCGATGTTGGTGCTTGATCTCTATCCTATAGGACGCAGCGGCAAGTGCTGAGGGGAACTTATCACTCGGCGTACCACCACCTGTTACGACACCTTCGTAGCACAATAGGTGCTGTACTGCCACGAGTATTTTGTGTTGACATGTTGGTAACTCCAGTGCTAGTTGCTGTGCGTGCTTCCTTCTTTCCCACCACCTCTATTTTTTGTGGAATTCTCTCCCATCTTCTGTATTTTCCTACTCGAATTTAATCTCCCTCACTTTAAAGCCTGCGTCTGTGCTCATATACCGTTAGCTTCACTAAACTGTCATTAAGCGTAGGTTAACCTTTCCTTGAATAGGGGCTCTGAAAATGATCGGTGGTAAGAACTGTAAAAAAAAAAACTTTGAATGGTTAGTTTGTGCATAATTTCAGAGTAAGGTACGCCCTAACTGAGGTATCATTTCAGATAATCACCGAAATTCGTACTCTTTGCAACATTACCCTCAGATGGATCATATGTTCCCCTAACCATAGAAATTTTGACACTCCCTAACCTAAAGTAGAACCCCCTAAGTCTAGAAGTAAAAACTCACCCAACTAGAAATAACCATAGCTCAAGTCTACCACAACTCAAACTACATCAGAATTGACAGAAACCTTGTGTTCAACGCTAAGCTAACTTATAATTCAGCAAACACAAAAAACACAATTTAGTATTTCCTATCGTCACTGGATGCATAAATAATTTCCTTTTCATCTTTGTATTCAGTCACAGACGAAGACAAAAATCAAATTTGCCCTGTCTAAATACATCCATCACCTCTCTGCTCATCTCCTCAACATTTATTCCTCTAGCATTCCATGTCATATACAGATACGATTCATAAATTTTCGCCCGAAGGAAATAAGAAGGCGGCTTACTGCGATCACGATTCTCCGAAGGCGGATGCATTAACATCCCTAAAAGGCAAAAAAGAAGAAAAAAAAAAAAAAAAAAATGAGGGAAGTGGTAGTAGCAGCCAACCTAACTAACACCGTCCCTTAGTGCCTTCTACGACACGCAAGACAATACCGATGTGGCAATTTATTTCTCCCTACACTGATGGAATAATAAGGGAAGATAGGGATGTCTGCAAAAGATGTAAGTCTAGAAGAGAAGGAAATGGTGGAAAAAAATAATAAGTATGATAAGTAAGTATGGATAGAAGTTATGATGCTGAGAAGGATGAGTGGTGGATATGAACGAGAACATAACAGGAAAGTACGAAAGGCCATATAGGCAACTGGAATGATATAGCGATACATACCATAAGCAAAATGTATATATATATAGAAGTATAATATAATATAAGAAATAAGATAACGTTGGATAAAATGGCAAATAATAAATACAAGTAAAGGGAATAAAGGTATAATAAATACATGGCAATATAATCAAATAAAAAATGAAATAAGTCAAAGGAACATATATTTATGTAGAATAATAAAATAAGAAAATGAGAATGCAAGGAATCAAGATAAGAAAAAGATAGAAATAAAGAATAAAAGGAATGAAAAAAGGTAAATAGTAAAGAAAGAGAAGAAGAATAGATAAAGTATTTATAAAAACTCTTTGTTATTATTATTATCTTAGATGATTGTCAATGCTTGTTATTTCAAAATTACGGTACATGAACATGAACTATGTACTACTTATGATGAATTAATAAATATTTATTATTGTGCACTTTAAAAGAACTTATTCAAGAAATTACTTCAATATTTGTATAACAGGATCAATTCGGCAAAATAATCGGTGAAATTTGACTTCATGAAAACGATTTAAAAAAAAAATATGCCGATTTTTTGCCGGGATTGACCGATTGGACGATTAAATACTGTCCGCAAAATCACTTGAATATAAAGTATATATAATATAAAAGTAAGTAATATATATAATATTAAGAAAGAAGAAAGAGAAAAGAGAAAAGAAGTAGAAGAGAAAGAAGAAGAGAAGAAGAAAAAGGCAAAAACAAGAAAAGAAAAAAAAAAGAAAGAAAAAAGAAAGAAAAAAAAGAAAAAGAAAAAAGAAAAAAAGAAAAAGGAAAAAAGGAAGAAGAGAAGAAAGAAGAAAAGAAGAAAAGAGAAAGAGAAAAAAGAGAAGAGAGAAGAAAAAAGAAAAGAAAAATAAAAAAGAAGAGAGAAGAAAGAGAGAAGAGAGAAGAATAGGAAAGAAATATATATAAGTAAATACTATATAAACAATAATAAATGACTAAAATATATATACATATATAGTATATATATTAAAAGTAATAAAGATAAATAGGAATAATAGATGAATGATAACGAATAAACTAATATAATATAGAGATATATTTAAATAATAAAATAGTAAAATTAAATAGTATATAGTATATTATATATATATATAATATAGTAATAAATAAGGATATATATATAATAGGTAATAATATCAAAGAGAATATATAAATATAAAGAGTCAATATATGATATATATAATATATAATATATAATATATATTATATATATATATATATAGAATATAGATATATAAATTAATAGAAACTAATATAATATATAATATAAATAATATAATATAAACTAATATATATATATAATATAAATATAAAGTATATATATATATATATATATGATAAATATATATATAGTAAGTAAAATATATAAGAAAATAAAAATAATATATAATAAAGTTCGAATAATATAGATAAGAATATTTATATAATAATAATATATATATAATAGAATATTTATTAATGAATAGTATAAAGAAAATTAAATAATACAAAAACAAATAAAAAAAAAAAAAAATTATATTAAGTAATAGATAATATCTATGATAATATAATAAATAAAATATAAAATATAAAAAAGTAATAAAAGAATGATCAAGTAAAGATATTCTATAATAGGAAGAAGAAGAAAAAAAGAAAAAAAAGATATAAGAAAAAGAAAATAAAATAAATAATAAAATTTAATACCCATAGAATGATTTTCAAAAGAAAGTCAATCATATATGTTGATCACGAGATTTTAATATAAGCACAGTAAGCTGAAAGAAGAACGTTTACTAAGATGAGACAAAAAGCAACTTGACATGCTTAAAAATGAACTAATATTTGAAGAAAAAAATATTAATATTTATTATACTTAGTAATTTTGGTAAGAAGATTAAAAGCCAGCAAAAGACAAACGAGGAAAAGATATAATATTGTAGTTTTAGGAAAAACACGTATTGCCGGAGTGCACAAGGATGATCCTGTGCATGGCGGTCAGGCATAGTGACAGATATCACATGATCGTGAAAAAATATACCTAACTCGTATGGAGAAATTCAAGTTAAAATAAAAATAATAAAAAAAATAGAAAAGATTTATCATAGACAGGAATGCATCCATTCACTCTAGATCTCTGCTTTTGAAACTGTTTATTACTTTTCAGATCAACAGTAAGTCATTAAAAGTGAACATAAAAATTTATCAATTATAGAAATTTTAAAAAGTAATTATAAAGTAAAGCTTAGGTGAAGACCCAAGTAAAAAAAGAAGAATGAAAAATATTACGTTAATAAAGAAAAATAATATAAGGGTCAATTTAAAGAAGATTAAGTTCAGAGTGTAGTTAAGTATACTGTGTGATTTAAAAATTAAATTTGTGAAAGATATAAATGTCTTAGCTAAGAATTAAATAGAAGTAAAAGAAGTAATGAACTGCTATTTACTGATTATAGATGTAAATAAAGAGAAAAAAAAGTAAAAATTACGAATGATGAAATGATTTATTTAAATATAAAAATAA
The DNA here is from genome assembly GCA_015478945.1 of Trachelipus rathkii. Taxonomy (NCBI): domain Eukaryota; kingdom Metazoa; phylum Arthropoda; class Malacostraca; order Isopoda; family Trachelipodidae; genus Trachelipus; species Trachelipus rathkii. The sequence continues at coordinate 22,629 of JABUQX010103797.1, forward strand.
AATAACTTAAAGCAATGACTGCATTCTTTCTCCCTGCAATTGTAAGTTTAGTAAAGAAAAATATTAGAATTTTGTATTTGACCATTTTCTTTATTATTACTAATAGAATAATATTTATTACATATAATATTAATAAATATATGATTAAATTAAATAAAAAAGAATATAAATAACAATAGAAAGAGAGCGATAATTTCACGACCATAATAAAGAGGAAAGTTTAGTACTTTTTAGTTAAATAAATAATCTTACCTATATTCTCATATATGAAATCTAATATACTAATAAGAAAATAATTCAACTTATGCATATTTTAACTTTGCTGATGGAAAATGTACATAATAAATGAAATTCATTATAAAATATTAATTAAAAAATAATATATATATAATAAAATATTAAATAATATATAAATAATATAATAATTAAATTAATTAATTAATTATTATAAATAAATAATAATAAATATTATAAAATAAATATTAAATAATGAATAATAAATAATTAATTAATAATAAAATTAAATTAAAAAATATTAGATTAATAATAATAATAATATATTACTATAGAAATTATAATAAAATAAGTAAATAATAGATATAAATAATAATATAATAAAATAATATAATAAATAAAATATATTAATAATAATAATAATTATAATTATATAATATTAATAAAATAATTAAATTATAAATATAATAATAAAATTAATTATTAAGTAATGAAATTAGTGATAATAATAGTATTCGATTAAATAATAATAAGTATAAGTTGTTCATTAAAAGTAATATTATCATATAAGTTCAATATATAGAATCTAGTAATAACATATAATAAGTATGAATATGTAATAGTATAGTGGAAGTAACATAATAGTGATATGAAAGTCTGTATGATGATGCCGGATGATAGGATGATCTGGTGAGCGGCGGCAGAAACCATCAGAATCCCTTGCCAAAAGCTGCACTCTGGAGTGCATCTGTGTTACATGATCTGAATCATGAGAGTGTGATGAATGTACTGTCATGATGGAGCCGATGAATGATGACTTGATTCGACACCGATAGCGCACTAGACCTGGACGTCTCCCGATAGTGAGCTAGATATTGTCCGCGATGAGGCATCTAACTCGATTCCGTATCTGATGAGCAATGCCTAGTAATATGATGATGATGAAGGTAGACTTGATTGTCAGAATCTGTTCAGAGTGAGTGAATGCAGAAGTGATGATGCACTGATACGTTACGATAAAAAGAGCAGAGACTGTAGAAGAAATCGTATATTCGGGAGACGGATAGAACATACTGTACTCTTACGTGCAGTTGCTCTGCACCTGCAGTGAGAAGCCACATATGTATAGCAGTGACTGTATTACATGTTTAGATGTATCACTAACCACGAGAATGAAGAACAAGACAGAACCAGCAGAAAAGAAACTTGAGATTCTATGTTAATCAAAATTGACCATGGCAGTTTTATTATAAATTCTTACCTAAAGTATATTTAATAAACGATTATTAGATATTTATGGTAAATATCTTAAACTCTACATTTTACAAACTGTAAATGTATGCATAGGAAATTAAACTTTAACATATGAGAATCTATATGCTAATTATAATAATATAATAATAGTAATATATATATAATATAATAGATAATTAATGAAGTTATATAATATGTATAGTCATAGAAGATCTTGAGATTATAACTATGGATTTATTATACATGATTGTGTCCACTTCTATAGTGTAAGTCTACATAGTTCAATCAATACTAACAGTGTGAAATGTAAAATATATCTAACTCAATTATTGATTAAGTGGTGAAATATAATAAACTAATAAGATATTATGAATAAGTATTAGATAAAGAAATAATTCTATAGTAAACACCAAAATAACGCGTATCAGAAATTAATCTAGATAATGAACAAGAGAGGAATTCGGATGATTGTAGAGTTCGTGTGTCGCGTATGAGATTGTGCTGCGTATACGACTGTCGGGTTGACGAGGGTCTGCAATATCTGTTGATGGTAATTTAAGGAATACTACTAGTTTGGTGGGTTCGGCCCAGCAAGCCCGCGTCCAACCAGATTTACGGGCCACTTGGAGTTTCATATAATATTTATGATTTCTGCATGTGGTTTGTTAACTTAGTTAAGGTTATAATTTATTAGGTATTATATTTACTTTAAGGCCTTTTCTAACTTTCAAAATTGTTATAGATATCAAAATATATATGAGTTAGGTATTATATTTTAATTGAAAAAAATAAGAATTGTTATATATATAATTAATATTTTTTTTTATATAATATTTCTGAATTGCTAGGTAATTAGGATTATATTAGAGTATGTGGGATAATAGCCAAATATGTTTTGTCTTTCTATATGTTTGTGAACCGTGCCTGCCGTATAGTTTCATAGCTTTATTACTTGTAAGTGCCTAAGACCTCTGAGAGGTGGTTACTGTATGATAAACTCAATCATATGTAATAGCTGTTCTAGTTTTCGTATATATCGATAGGATTAAAAATGTTTCGTTATGAATATTTTTTATAAATAATTTTATAAAATTCATATTATATGATAGGAGAGTGATTTCTCGTTTTTTATAATATATTGAAATATCTCGTAGAGTACGACACTTACTCAGACAATATATTTATCATAGTATCCATATTACAAAAGTTTAGAATAGTTCTAGACATTATGAAAGTTATGTGTAGCAGTAAAATAAATATAAAAAAAAATGAATAATAAAAAAATAGTATGAAATTTTTATTTCGATTATGGATTTTTCTCGTTCAGTACGACACTTACAGTAAATTAATTACCAAATAATTACATATGTTGAAATTTAGGAAATTGAAATTATTATAGATTTTATATAAATAATGGTGTTTAAAAAAAAAGAAAAATAAAAATAAAATAAATAAATAGTGGTTCTGAAGGCCGAGAACTTGGGTACAAGTAGGCGCGTGGGGACAGATTTTTCGAGATACGCGTAGGGAGGGAGTGGGAGTGGTGGTCGTTAATAGTGGGGAGGGTCGGAGGTAACCCGCGCTGTTTTCTATCTACCTAGATATCAAGCCAGAGGCGTGGTTAGACACTCCTCTCGATGTTATGGGGTGTAGTTAATATTAGTCCTACCTGTGTCTGTTCCCCGGAGAGGTTTCCCGATGGATTCCCTCGACTCCTGCCAATTTTGTGCTCAATGTTTTATTTTTATTTACTTCCGTTAGTTATAAAATTAGATTTAGTTGAAATAAAAAATATAAAATTTAAATACTGAATATAAGAAGTCGTAAAACGTAAAAGGTCCAATTATAATTTGTAATCATTGTCGCGTTGTACCAACTTTTTAATATGGATTAGATTTAGTTGGAGAAGAATACATTTTTGCTTTGTGAGTAGAGAGAGTTGTTATAATTTATATTTTTAAAAAGAATAATAATAATAATAGAGGAAAAATAGAAAAATCAATGGCTCTTCAAGAGGTGATTAAAATCAGGAATTGAATTAGTGATACATTTATTATATATTTATATATATAATAGTATATATATATATATATATATATATATATATATATATATATATATATATAGATATATATTATATATATATATATATATATATATAATATTAATATATATATTAATATAATTATATAGGGCGTATACAGAGGGGTAGGGGCCCCTACCCAATATTTTTGAGTCGTTTTGATAAATAAATTTAATGGTAAATTTAAATAAAACTATTACAATTTTATTTGAAAGTGAAAAAAAGAAACTAGATTTATAAAATAAATTTACAGAAAAACAACACATGGAAGCAATAGCAAATTATTAATAACTAATTCATTTGGAAATTTTGCTTCCTACCTCTGTTTTCTTAGTAAATTTTTAAGCATCGGCGTACAGTGACTTTTCATATTTCTTATAAAATATATAGGGCCAGGCCAGACATTATTACCTTGATGTACGAATGAAAAAAATACGAGAATCCACGGGAACGGAAAACTTTTCTTTCCGGTTAAACGTACGAAGAAATTTGAAAACAATGTATTTTGAATATTCTCTCTCTCTCTCTCTCTCTCTCTCTCTCCCCTACTCTCTACTCTTCTCTCTCTCTCTCTCTCCTCTATTAGTGATAGCATATATATAATATATCATATATATATATATATATAGTGTATATGGTGAAACTAAAAGAAGTTACCCCCATGATATCTCGAAAACTAAGATAGGGACAAGAAAACTGATAAATATATATGGAGTCAGCGTAACCAAATTCTTATAAAAAAAAATTGAATAAAAAAATTTTTTATTTTTTTTTTTTTTTATTTTTTATATCTCCAAAAACTTACGATAGGTACAAGAAAACTTAATAACATATTTAGAATCATAGCGTATGAAAATATGTATGAAAAAAAGGATATTTTTTTTATTTTTAAGAAAAAAAAAATACCCCAGGTTAAACCGCAAAAGATGCAAAGAGTCGGGGTCTCTCGGCCTCCTGGCGGACGACGACGGGGTTGGACTATTTCCACCCCCTCCGGGGAGGGTCCCGGAACCCCCGCTCTTTGGTATTTGGTGTCGCGGGGGTTCCTCCCTCCCCTACCTGGTATGGAAAACGTCCCCCCCTCTGTCCCCACCGTCGGCTCGAGCCCCCTAATAAAATTTTTTACGCTGAATTTCATATATGTTATTAGTTTTTTCTACCTACTGTCGTAGTTTTGGAGATATAAAAAAAAATAAAAAAAAAAGTAAAATTTTTTTTTTCATTTTCCATACAAATTTCATACGCTGATCGATATATGTAACAGTTTTCTGTACTATCTAGTTTCGAGAAATAATTCAGAATAAAAGGAAAGAGGAAACAAGATGATAGATTTAAAGAAATAATATACCATAATATAATAATTAATAAATTAATAATAAATATAATAATATATAATTACTAAATAATAAAATTAATTATAACCAATAAAATATAAATAATAATAATATAATATAATAAATAATAATAAATAAAATAATAATAATTAATATTAAATATAAATATATATTAATTATATTAATATATATATAAAATAATAAATAATAATAATATAATAAATAATAATAATAATATATAATCAATAATATATAATATATTAATATAAATAAAATAATAATAATTAATTAATTAATAATAATATATGATATAATATAGATGTTATAAATAAATATTATTAATTCATATATTTAAATCATAAAAAAATAAATATAATTAAATTAATCATAATTTAAATAAAATAAATAATAATTAATAAAATATAATAAAATATAATAATATATAATAATATAATTAATATTATCAATACATATAAGAACTACCAAGAATAATATTAAATTAATCATCTAATAGGTTGAACGACAAGCTAGGCGGCTTGGTTTAGTATTATCAATATTTAAGGTATATATAATATATAATAAATAATAATAATAATAATAAAATAAATAAATAAATTAATAATAAATATATATAATAATATAATATAAATTAATATATATATAATAATATAATAATATAATATAACATAATAATTACATAAATATAATAATAATAATAATAAAAATAATAATAATAATAATAATAAAATATATAAATAATAATAACTAAAATGATATAATATAATAATAAATAACGTAATAATAACTAATAATCATAATAAAGTAATATATAGTAAATATATAAAGTAACATTAAATTAAAAATTAAATATATATAATAAATAATAAATTATAATAAAAATAAAATATAATAATTAATATATATTAAATTACTAATTGTTTAATAATATACTTCTTTTGAAATGAATAATTGTTTAATATGAATAAATAAAAATTAAAAAATAATGAATAATAAAAATAAATAATAAATAAAATAATATTAAATAATAAATAATTAATATAAAATTATATAAAATAATAATTAATAAATAAATTACTATATATAAATAAATAATAAATACACATAAAGAAAAAAAAATAAACTATATAAAAAATGATGATAGTAATATATAGATAGGAAGATGAGAAGAAACCTTAGTAAGATAGTGGAGTCGAAAATGATCATGTACTCTACTATGGACCGAATG